>CAIGRL010196289.1:0-31987 GCA_903798325.1 Fraxinus xanthoxyloides | reverse complement strand
TATTTAACTTTTTATAAAAGGTAAGTTTGAAGTAAGTGTAGCATAATTTCCTACGAAGGCATTGCAATGAGCACCTTCTCAAGTTACGAATGTGACAATTACGTGCCCCCTTACGATTGAATATGTCAACACCACCCTTGCATTGCGTGTCCATGTTTTTCTCTCTGACAGCCACCTTAATTAAATTAAATTATTAAATAGCAACATCATCTTAAATACATTTTAAGAATAATGTTATCTGCAGTATTCTTTTATTACATTAATACATCAAATTATTAACTATCATATATATGTTACGTAGACGACTACGATAATGAATAATTGCAAATAACATTACTTAGCAAAGCATAAGCTTAATTAAATTATATTTTATAATTTATTAGTATTTAATATGAACCTCGTTTTAAGTGGAAAGGTTTCGAACTTTCGTGGAATCTTGGGTGTGTTGGACCGGACCGGATTGGACCTGACCTGCCCTTAGGCCGGCTCCTACAACCCCCCACCTAACCAGCAAAACTCTGTTTTTATATTTGTTTATAACCTTCTCTCGAGATTTGATATGATATAGAAGCCGACGCGCCTCTTGTTTCGTAGTCGTCTTCTAGTATACAGTTTTTGACTTGGCAGAAGGAAAGGAGATCTGAGCTGAAATGAAGAGAGTGCAACTGTCTTCGCCGGAGTTTCACGGAGAACTGACGGCGAGCTGGTGGGATCAAATCAATGAGTCGGTTAAATGGCAGGACGGGATATTCTTCACTCTCTGCGGGGCATACGCTCTCGTTTCCGCTGTTGCTCTCGTAAGCACTCAAATTAATATTTCAAACATAATCCAATATATACCTACGTATGTTGTTTTATGTTTGCGTGTGTGAAAATTCATTGTTTGATACTGTACGTCTTGTATATATGTTATTTTCTTGATGAATCTACTAAATTTTGGGAGATGAACAATTAGAGCTTGTTCTCAGCTGTGGTTATCGAGTTGTGAGTTAATTAATTGTTATGGTTAGTGATTTTTTGGGTGAACTTAGAATATAATTGAACATATGAATCTGATTGACATTTTTTAACTTCGTGCGTATAAAATCATGGGAGACGGAGTTGAGCTTTGACCTGCGATCAGTGAAAGTTGTTATTTTCCATTGGTTCAACAATTTAGAACTTACTGGAGTTTATCTATCATAAACTGAAAACCGTAATTTTTTTTTCTTTTGTTAGGAGAGAGAGAAGGAAATTTTGATCAGAGAATAGACAGAAACCCATGCTGATAATGTTGACTGGTTAGCAACAATCAACATACAGATGGTGCAGGCTGGGTAACTCAGCTGCATGACGATTTGTTTGAGTTATAGCTTTAACTAATGTGGGATAAGTTGAAATGATAAGGGATAAGCCTACGATTGACAAGGATATGAAGTTGTTCAATATCTTAACGACATTCATGTAGTTAAGAAAAGGACAATGAGTAATGTGTCAGTGTGTAACCATCATGCGGCTAATCGGTTCATGTTAATTTGTTAGTAATACATTCTGTGACGTCCAATAAGCTTAATAATTGTAGAGGTATCTACATTTTTATCATAAAATTTTTAGGTGGCTTCGTCCTATCCATCACATAAAGAAGTCATGTAGATTAAGTAAACTTCAAACTTAGTTCTTAATTCTTTTGTGATTTTGTATTTATTTTGCTTCAGCTTAAAATCTATATTGATAATTTGTTTCAGTACCTTGGCATTTTTCATTTACGAGGACTATATCACACGATCAGCCTTTAAGCTGATTATGGAATTTACTGTGTGCAGATTCAACTAATAAGAATTGAACTGAGGGTACCTGAGTATGGCTGGACTACGCAAAAGATTTTCCACCTCTTGAACTTCATTGTGAATGGAGGTAAAATCAAAGAATATCTTGGCTATCTTATACTTGTATATCTATTCATTAATTAATTGTAAAGCTACGTATGGCAGTGCGTGCTGTGGTGCTTGGATTTCATAAACAAGTTTTTCTTTTGCAAACCAAGGTAAGTTTTTTAGTGAATACTTGTCTGCTTGATGGTTGCCATTCGCACTTTGCTCCTTTTATTTCTTCCAACTGTTCATTTTTCTGGCAACAATTTCTTTAGTGTGAGAAGCCATTTTTTTACCGTTGGTTGGACAGTAAGTGGGTCCCAGTGTGAGAAGCAAGTAAAAAAAGGGCTCCAACATGTCAGCAATGTTCCAATATTTCATTTTTATCTTGATTAAAATTTATCCCAGAAAAGGGCTGTTTTTTTTCTATCCTTGCTAGTGCCTGGTGTTCTGGATGTACTGGCATTATTCACGAAACATTCATTCATTTGATGATGCTATGACATACTACATTTATAATTATTATTCTGCTTCCTCGTATTATGGGTTTGATTGATCAAGCTAACAAGTTGGTTGACAGTTAGACCTTAAATTTTTGCATTGTCCCCAGTTGTTCCATCACATGTAGGTTTATATTCGAAGATTTTTCGCGTAAACTATATTGTTATTTAACTCAGGCTTATGATAATTAACAAACTGCTTTCACTTCCTCTTAAGGGCTTGTTTGAGGCCCTTTTTTTTTTCTTGTCAAAAAATTGCATTTTGTAATATTGTTATGATAGAGAATGTGTGGTTAAAAAATAAGCAAAAGTTTTGGATTTGCATGTAATATTATTTTATAGAAGAATATGTGGTTGAAATAAGGTCAAATTACTGAACAAGAATACATTTTGATGTAAAAAATGGGGTCTAATAAGGGCTAAATGAATTGTGGGTAAAATTCACAATATGTTTCTCTATTGAATCCAAGATTGTCAATGATGGATTTGGTTTGGATGCCCTACTTGGAGAAGTCTCTTCTCATTAAATAATAAGATACAACCTTGATTACAGCCTACAATTAGGAGCTTAACAAAGTAATTTGTTAATAAAGGAAGCTATACGGCTAACTATTTCCTAATAAAAGATTATTTATACATATATGCCTAATTTCCTATTCTCGCTGACAAAGATCTATTTGCCTATTTGGGGATTACGGACCTGCAGAGGTGACTTGTAACACTTTAATTGCATTATCATTTGTGTGAGAATCATTTCATTAATTCAGTTCACAGGCATATAAGTTCTAACCGGATTTCTTTTTTGGTTTATACGGACCAGCATGTGGCTTGCATGGTGCACACAAAATCTTAATAACTGAATGATTATTGTGGATCTGCAGTATAGATATTTGGCAGTTTGCATGAATTTAAAAAGTCAACTGTTTCTACAACAGATAGTTGCATATTTATCATCATATGGCTACTCATGCTTAGTCAATCACTTGAAGAAACTCCACTGCAATTTGTATCAGGCACTAACTTTGATACTCTTGGATCTTCCTGGGCTACTGTTTTTCTCAACATATACACTTCTTATCCTCTTTTGGGCAGAGATATATCACCAGGTAAGTAGAGAGTCGTAATAAATTATCCACCAACTGAATGAGTGCTTGTGAGTACTGAATCAGTTGACACTAGGTTTTTCTATTTCCTGATAGAATATCTTGACAAAGTGAAGTGTGTATGCTTGTGAATGCAGTTACGTAATATGAGGAATTTCTGACACCCTTCATCTGAATTATTGACAGGCTAGAAGTTTGCCAACTGATAAACTGAGGATTTTATATATTTATATCAACAGTGCAATATACTTCATTCAGGTGCATTGCACTTGTACTACAACCTCACCTATTTGATAAGTTTAAGTTATATATTTTTGCATTTCTATGTCTCTTAGAGATATATTCATTGTCAATACTGTAAAAGTTCTCATAATCTATTCTGACCTGAATGTTTGATAAAGACGCCTCCACGATATTTCTGTATCTTGTGGCATTTTGCTTTTATACCTAAGATATATTGCGTCATTTTTCTTCTTTCTACTATTCCACCTTTGTCCTGTTGATATCAGTTAGTTGGAACTTAATCCTGCACGTCTATTTCCCCTTGAGAGTAGGAGCAGTTTCAGGTTAAATTTCTTCTGCATCTTTTATGCTGGGGGGCAGAAAACGAGTGTTATGGGTTATGTTTCTCCTGAAGAGATGCCAATCTTTCTTCCTCTTGCTTGCCCTAAGATGAAGGTTGTCCGGCTAAATGAAGTGAGATCCATTGTTCTTCACATATTGGTGACAAAATTTCCTTATCAAATAGCTAAAACTAAGAAACTTCGTCATACGGTTGTCGATGCCAAATGACTTGGGGTAGATAGTAAAGTCTGCTGAGGACTATAAGTTTGTTAAGTCATGTTTCAGTCGGAGAAATGATGGGCATGCCCAGGGAGAATTCTGAGCGGAAGGGAGAATTGAGAACTGTGGAAAAAAGAAAGAGTCTTGGAAGGAACCTAGTAATTGCACAAAGGCATATTGTGCATCACATCCAGGAGAGAAGATGCATTGTGCTGTGGACAAATCTAAAATATTACGTTATTACATCATAAAGGACTTTATAAAATCATCTCTGTAGAAAATAAACTGTGACCAATTGTTGTGGTGTTCCAATACTTGAGACTTCTATCAACCCGAGATTGGACCAATGAAATCCAGCTAAAGCAGGCTACTCGTTAATGACAGCCTGCTACTGCAGCATGTATTCAAAACTTTCAACTGTCCTAATCATGGAATACAATAACAAATTTACCTAGCTTTTAGTAAGACAACATATCAACTAAGTTGTATTTACCAGTAGATAAATGAAGTCATGAGAAGGACTTGAAAATACTTAAACAATGTCATGGACAAGTGACGAAAAATTTCCCAAACTTGCTTCTTTAAATATTTTTTTTTTAGTCTACCATATATCATCAGACGTCTGATCTATTCTTTGTAAATTAAGATTTTCCTTTCAATAAATGATCCTATAAGAAAAGAGGTATTGAAATCAGGTCTGTATCTGGGCGTACATCTGGATAGATGACAACAATGCTGTGGAATTCGCTGGAAAGATTTTTATTGCAGGTTGATTTCATCATAGTAATTTCCATTTTTGATATACATTCGAGCTTGTTTTCTTTGTTTGCCAGAATCGTTTCTTATGCAAAATATCTATGGTTTCTCATCTCTTTTGGTCTTCGCAGTGGTATCATTTATTGCAGCATTAGGTTTCTTACTGTATGGAGGAAGGTAAGAAAACTTTCAAATCACTGCTGTTATTATCTAAAGTAAATTAATCTTAGCAATTTGTTTGTTGAGGTTTTGAATTTCGATTTTCTGTTACTCGTCTGTTGTCAATTTCGTATTCTTCTTTATTCCAGGTTATTTTTAATGCTGAGACGTTTCCCCATCGAGTCAAAAGGAAGGAGAAAGAAACTTCACGAGGTTATGAATCATATTTGAATGAGAAAGAGTTGCATACTTTATATACTATGAGCATGTTTGGCAAAGCTTTTACTAGATTATTGTGGGTCCTAAGAATGTGTAGATAATAAGTGGGTAAAAATTGTGGGTTCTACTGAATGTGGAGATAAAAATAGAGTTTGATCAAATTATAAGCAATTTTAAGCATTTCCAAGCATGCACATAACGTTGCAGCATTTACAGATTTTTACATTTATTTAGTTTACCTTTTGATAAATCCATAAAGTATTGATAAGTAAAAAACATTAAGCAATATCCAAAGGAATCTATAAAGTTTCTCTGAAAACCCCATCCAGATTGCCTAATTGCCTCTCTGACTTTGGGCTAAGCAATGTTCACCTAATAATAATATATCACTTATTGTATTTACACTGACAGTGTTTTGCATAATTATTAGATTCTATTATTGGAGGATCAATCTTATCATTGGAGAATCAATCAATATTGAGGCCTCTTGATATGTATTCAGATTATTTGACTCACTGAATCTCAGCAAATTGGATTAGCAAGTCTCTTCAATGATACAAATACAATCACGAATTTCTGTACTCAAAAAGATAATCAGGATCGAAATTATTCTCGTTATGAAAAATGATAAAGTGCTATAACACCAAACATGCGTCACATTTAATTAGTACATATCAAATTAAATTTTAAACAACTTTTATTTGCCCTTTTAGTGGTGGTTACCATGTATTTCAGATTTTACCCTACATATCAACTCTGATTAGCTTGTTATTCAGAACTTAATACACGACAACTAAAACACTTACAATAGTGGCTCAGATGCACAATTTGCATATCCAATTAGGATACTGCTATTTTTTCGCAAATCTGGTGATGGTGATTGGGAGGTGATGTTATCTATCAGCTGATGTTGCTAATCTCCAGTTGTTTATTAGCTTAGTGAGTATTTTATGTAGCCATGTGAATCTTATTTCATGTGCTCCTCGGTTGTGTAACTCATTTAATGTCTATCCTTCTCATTCCTCCTATATGTGAGAACTGATTGGATTTTGTTGTTGCAGGTTGGATTTGTGACGGCTATATGCTTCACTTGTTTTCTTATAAGGTGCTTCGTGGTATGGTTCAAAATGCCTTTCACTTGATTTTTGACATAATAGAAGTGCTTGTTGTGTTGAAAAGTCTGATTTTTCTTGTCTTTACGGATGGTAGCATCTGTATCACAATTCAACTCAGTGTTTCTGCATGCAAAGAAGAGATCACACTGTTGTAAACAATTTGCAAATATGCTTTCTGAGACAAAATTTGCACAAATAGAAGCACATATGATTTGGTGTTGGTTTTATCGTTGTGATTCTTTATCTTCCAGAGTGAGTGGTCCGACAAGTTAGGAGTGCCCAATGAAAATCTCTCTTTCATCTTTTAAATATTCTGGCACCAGTACTACTTGTTTGTGGCATACTTCTTATCTTTATTTCTGGCCTCTGTTTGAAGTTTGAATAGCCTGATTCAGGCACAACTAAAACTTTCCATCATTTCTTTAATTCTCCATGGGATTCTGTGGTCTTTGCTTGTTCTTGACTTATCCTCATATACCATGCATTGTTCTGTTGATATAGCCAAGTGACCTAATTATTTATTGACTGCACATAGAATTAACACGTGCAGAAATTTTGATTACAAACAGTTTCTTTCGGTGGAAGCAGTGTCCTTTTTCTAATTTTAATCTAAGCTATCTGTATAGTGGATACTCATAGGACAAGAACAATTTTGGCATGAAAAGGATTGAATCATAGGGAGAAAAAGAGGCATATTTTGATTTAAATAGTTATTAGAAAAATTATGAACAAAATAAATAGTGCACATCGAGAAGCCGCCATGTTGGGCGCTTTCTGACTTGTTAATCCTGACTGCCTCCCTTAGGATTTTTGCACTAGGCGACCTGATTTCCCTATTCCAAACTCAATGCCTCCATGCATGAAATGCAGTTTATTATTTATTTGAATTTATTGGAATACAATGTAAATGTGGCTTTGTGAGGTGAGACTTGGTAGTTTAGTGAGTGTATTTCAAAATTACAAGGGAATTGTGGTGGAGTGGATTTATAGGCCAATATGGTCTTGATTTCTTCACCTGTTGCATAAGCCCATAAAACGTTGTGGCAGTAATTTTAATTCTTTATTAAAAAATTTTGTGCATTAATCTTGTGTGAATAAATTCCCAGTCGTTAACAGATGTCGAAAAGCTTAAAGAAAACATTGAAGTTATGCATCTTCTGACTGCATTCTTAGATGCACTCATTATTGATCTTATGATGCCTATGTTTTGCAACATTCTGCAGGTTGGGTTATCTGCTTTCGACCCAGATGCATCTCTTGAAGTATTGGACCATCCAATTTTAAATCTTATCTATTACACGGTAAATTGCTCTTATCAAGTTTGCCAACCTTTTCTTCCCTAATTTTGTGTTCTCATTTAATTTATGCAAAAACAGCTGGTCGAGATTCTTCCTTCAGCACTTGTGCTGTACATCTTGCGCAAGCTGCCTCCCAAAAGAGTATCAGCTCAATACCATCCCATCCGCTAGTGTGCATTTTATCTTTTTATTGGCAGTGGTATTGTTTTGGGTTCCCACGGTTCCAGCTTAGAGAAATTAGTGACCTTGAAGAGATCGAATAGGAGCCTGGAAAGAGCCAGATGTTTTATTTCTCTGGAATAGCTCGTCCTCAAGTTCTTTTTACCTGTATTTATTCTTTTTATGATTTGTGGGTTGTAAAAAAGTCTGCAATTTGACAATCATTTAAAGAAGTTGGCACGTTATAAAATTGTTCTTCTAATTGTGATGTTGGAGGGTGTTAATTTTATCTTCTAGATTGGCTCCTTTTTGGTTTCGTTTAAAGAGTACCGTGACATTATTTATTTTAAACCTACCCCCAACAAGGTTCTTAGATGTGTTAAAAGTGCAACACCTGGTTGCTGTAAAGCTTCACAGAGTTTGGGGCCTCCCCAACTAGTTTACATCAGCGCAATTATAAATTATTGTGTAGATGTAAGAGTCAAGACTTGGAATGATAATCGATAAAAATTTGATACGGCAAACTTATAATAAACGAGACTTTGAAGAAGGGGCTAAAATTTTATTCAGGCTATTAAAGACTTCTGTTCTATGTGATGGACTACTTATAAGCATGCATTCAGTAGTTTCAAACATGCTCTGTTTTAAACAGAATGGCAATAGAGATCAGATTCTCCAGGAAAACTGTAGATAAAAAGTTCGAGAAATATATATATGTATCTATAAGCACATCACCCAATCTTCCAGATCACTGTAATTTTGCATCCCACAAGAAGCTAAGGAAATGCAAAGATAAAATTTCCTGTATCCTGCACAAGTTTTGATTACAACGGCAACTGCAGTTAAAACACATACTATTTACGGCGGTCCCTCCAATCAAATCTTTTTCTAGGGGAAACAAAGGCCAGCTTCCAAAGCACAAGCACCCACAAATCTGATCAATTCTGTTGAACATCGTCAACTGGTAGTGGAGCAAATCTCACTTCTGCAGGCCTAGCAGCCACTACAGGCTCATCTGCAAACAAAGACTTAATAAGAGTCGGAGTTCTCAGGGGACGCCTACCTGTCATGCGTGGGTACACGTCTTCCAGGAAATAGTAGGCATGGCCAGCAATCATTCCCTGACGGAAGTTATAAAGGTTTCTTAGTAAGTTATGCGCAAAAAAAAATTCATAGACAAGAAAGAAAAAAAAAAAGTGAAAATGATTGACACATGCAAACATCGTTCACATAATTATTCAAGCTCTTGCCAAATTGCCCGTCAATTGTTAATTTGTTTAACTAAAAATGCTAATGATGCCTATAACACATTAAAAAGATGCATTCTTTAAGCCTTGAATAGCCCGAGCACATTTAGTGCTTGTTTGGGAAAGCTTTAAAAGTTGATAAAAAATTGAGGATGATCAATAACTTTTTATCAATTGTTCAACCACACATTTCATCAAACTTATATCAAAATTTACTAAAACTTTTATCAAATAGCTTTGTCAAACAACCCCTTAAGCATCAATGTACATGCTTTAGATGTTGGAGAAGGGACTCCTTTTCATACAGGCATAAATATCAGAAACTATAAGGACCTCGTTCAAACTACCAAGACATGCAAGTTCAACTCAAGATAGAAAAGAGGTCCGCAAATGTACCAGTAGGTCCACCCAAGCACTAGCTCCAACAAGGACAGAGAACCCTAGAAGAACCTGAAGAAAAAAGATAAAGCCCAGAGTCACGCATACATTCAGTAGTGCCATAAACAAAACCAACCCCTGAAAGTATAGTTAAAAATGGTGCAAATCTTTAGGTTTCTTAATTCGGTTTCCGCACTTTGTCGTGTTCAATTTTTCTTTGGAAGGGTGGCCATTAAGTGCAGATGATCTTGCAGTTTGAACGTAACAGTGATCTTGAGATATGTCAAACAAATGAAATCAGTCAGGGTTCTGAGGAGTCAACGCTTCCAAATAAAAGTGCACTGTGCACTGCCACGATCTTGAACAATCATAGGCTGGTAAGTTAAGCCCCTGTTTGACATCCTTAAAATTTAAAAAAACATTATTTTGAATAGTATTTTTTTTGGAGAATGTGTGGTTAAAAAGAAAGGAAAAAGTTATGAATTTGCGTGTAGAATATTTTATTGTCTGAATGTGTGGTTGAAAATGAGTATGAAAAATAAATTAAAGTAAAGGATGTCAAACAGGTGGACTTAAGTTAATATTTCGGCACTAAATATGGACAAATGATTATGACCCCCTCAAGGTGCTAATATCAGTTAACAAAATTTAAAAAAAATAAATAAAATGAAAGCGACAAAATGGCTTTGATGCAATTAGCTCGAAAATGAGGTTAAAATTATTTACATTTAAAGGAAAGCAACACAAATGCTGTGTGTACAGCTCTGCACAACTGGCTAATGAATGTTTAGTTAACAACTAACCCATGGAAGATAAGCAGCTGTGAAAGTAAATAGCCCCAAAAAACTCATGTGGATGTAAGGATTCTGCTTGCTCCAAACATAGACCTGCAACATGGGTAAAATGAGATGAGAAAGAAAAAAGGGGCATAGACAGTTAAAAATGTGCAGTATCAAGTCTACCAAAATACAGGCAGACCAACCATCATAAATGTGAGTGAATTGCTAAGGAATATAATCCTAGCAAATGACTCTGACACGTAAGGAATCATTCCTCCAATAAGAACAATGCCGGTCAAAACAGTGGCACCAAATAATAGCATATAGAAGAAATCTGCAGTCCTTCCCCGAAAGGAGTTCTCTTCAAGAAGCTTGCAGTATCGAGCAAGAAAGAACATGTGAAACAAAAAGTCCAAGTCTGGAAACACAAAAAAAGGATCGAATTACAATAAAACAAATGATAGGCATCATCAAAATTCCCTAAAGAAAACTTTTTCTCATAGTTAAGCACATAAAAAAAAATTTATGTCAACTATCATAGTCAAAGCCTGTTGTGATTAAAAGTACTCGAGAAAATAAAATTTCCATTGTATTACTAATAAAAAAACAGTCCTCAATAAATGAATTGGCTTGAAGGGGTGAGTGTGTGGGTGCTTAGAAACCTACTTCAATTATGAAATTTGTTTGTGTCTACTTTACCCAATCACACAGGGTTCTCATGTCTTCAGATTATATCAAATTAGATAATCTGATCCTTCTTTTCATAAAGAGGCGTCTCTTTCCATTTATCATTAGCCAAATACACAAGAATAATAAATCTCAACTTCTTTTAAATAACTACCCATTTTTCGAAAATACAAAAAATTGGTGATGACACGCCAGACTTGGTAATGCTTCATCACTAGCTTTGGATTCAAGTACAAGTCGTATGGTGTTATTATCTGCAATGACATCACAAAAAATGAAATTAATAATTCTCAAGAAAAAACAAGAAAACCAATAAGCCATTAAATTTTAACAAAATACATGCCCAACAGCTCTAGTAGGCTATTACCAATCATGTACTCCTGAAATCACTTAAATTTTTATTGAATTTAAAAATAATAATAAAAAAAACAACCCATAATTCACGAAATTAACTAATCGTATTAATGATTATTCAAACCAACCATGTACTCCTGAAATCACTACACTTCTACAAAAATTTTATCTATATATAAGCGTGCACCTATGTTTCCGCAGAAAAATAATCAAAGACTAGAAACAGCGAATGAAATGAATTACATCAAGGGAGCAACCGATTGTGGTGACAATGGCAGCTGTAAGGTACGATCTGGTGATGATCGGCATCTGCTTGTACCATTCTTCCACTGCTTGAGCCATTTTTTCCTTCAAATTTCCCAAACCCTAACAGAAAATTGCGTCTAAATGTAGAAAAATCCCGCGAAATTGAAAGAGATGAAGGTAGAAATGTAATCCATGTATAGATGAGAATAGGGTTTTGTCACGTGATATTTGATGTGATTGTATCCCACGCTCTTGAATATAAAGTGAGATGCACGAGCAAATGGTTGGCATATTCGACGAGGATTGACCAATGATAACCAATGGATCGTGGTAATGTCATCGTGTTCGTGTGCGAAGCCGTGGATATTTTTTAAGATTCAACTTTTTTGAATCTCATTATCAACCACACATTATTCAATAAAATAATATTATAGATAAATTGAATTTTTTTTCTTAATTTTTAACCACACATTTTTTAAAAATCACTATTTAAAAATGCATTTTTCTCTCAAAATGGAACTTAAACAAGAGCTATTTAGAAAAGAGTTATTAGCACAAAACAATCGTCTTTATTGTGCAAAACGTCCTAACGTTACATTTTTTGCATTTTTACCTCTATTTCATTATTTTATTGCGAAAATCATCATTTTCATCCAATTTCTCAATAAAAATACGTGAAATAATGAATATATTGCAATTATACTCCCAATTTTTTTTAAAAAAAAAACGAACGAATCCCCAAAAGAAACTAAAAAAATAATATTAAAAAATTGTCTTTCCTTTCGCCTTCTTTTTCCTCTCCTCCTGCACCATAACTCTGAGGCCCACACCTATCCCACTAGTCCTCGCCAGCTTGAACGAGCTGGACCAAAAAAGCTCACCAAAACAAGTAAAATCCATTTATTTATTCATTAAATTTCATTATTATCTAGATAATTGCACATGCTATGGGCCTGTTTGGTACGACTTAAAATCCAATTAAAATTGAAAATATGACCGTTATTGGGTCCCAACCGTCTAATAAAAGTCAACCATAACAGCTAGTTTTTCAATTTTAATCCGATTTTAATCTCTACCAAACACCCTCTATATATGTTATTCGTAACATCTATTGTATGTTAACTTTGCAAGGTCATTGTGAATTTTTCAACACTACAATAAGCAACTATTTATCTAATTGATGATCAAACAACTAAATAATGCAATGAAAATGTA
This sequence comes from Fraxinus xanthoxyloides, assembly GCA_903798325.1. NCBI lineage: Eukaryota > Viridiplantae > Streptophyta > Magnoliopsida > Lamiales > Oleaceae > Fraxinus > Fraxinus xanthoxyloides. Next base: position 19,139 of record CAIGRL010196289.1, on the reverse strand, counting down.
AGATAAATCAAGAAAAACAATAATTGCTAAAATACTTGTCTTAAATTAAACTAAATAACCAAAACAGTTAATTTTCATCCAATACATATGAAGATCTAACCTAGCATTATTTTATGTACATTATAAGAAAAATAATGTATAGATATCACCCAAAACATGAATGAATGCAAGAGATCTTGATCTTTGATCAAACTCGAAATCTTCAAGTTTTTGATATAATTGGCCTTCAATTTCTTGTTAAGTTGATACTGTCTCCCAAAAGATGTGAATTCACCTCTTGTTCTTGATAAGTTTTATGATATGAATGTATATTAAGAGGCTAGAGAAATCGTCAATGTTTTTCCCAATTTCTTTATTTATAGGAGCTGGAAAATAGGTCAAAATAGCGTTCAAATTGGGTTCAAAAAGAGTTTAAAACGTGAAAAGAAACCATTGATTCATCTACTAGGACACGTGTTGCGCATATAGCCTATTTCCTTGCTCATGGTTCAGTAACCAAAGTTAGCCTTGGGTTTTGGAAATTGGGTCATCGCGCGTGTATGGTACGAACCCTTACTCCCGGCCATGCTTGCGCCCACACACAGGGTTTCGTCTGTAAGCAGTCGTCAGTATTTTTGTCATATCTTTCTTTTCAATATCCGATTACGGCAATTCAAAGTGTGTTGAGAAGATAACTCAAATTGCTACAATTCTTCTAGAAGTAATATATTTCAATTCGAACGTTTATTATTTAAACTCAATTAGAGGCGGAAAATTTGAAGCATAACTTATGTAGTTGAAAATTGATTTGTAAAAATACTTTGATTATATTTCACTCATTTGACTTCTAATTGTATCCAATTGATCGTATGTGATCTTCAATCATCATTTTTGGTTCGAATCAATTATTAGATATATTTATTTTGGTTCTAGAACATAGGATTCGTCCATTTTAGTTCATTTTGTCCAATTCCATCATTTTGTATATGCATGCAAAAATAAGGGCAAAGAGAGAAACTGAAGACTTCGTGATTAGTTTGATAAGGGTGACTGAAATAGCATAAAAGTGCTGAAATGAGATGGTCCATGTTGCAGTGTCCTATATTAGTTTGAATGTTTCCAGTGATCATGTTCCTACAAAAGAAAGAAAGATCCATCAAACTGTGGAGCACTTTATAATAAGCTTAAAACATCTCAACTATATGACATCATGTGGATGAGGAAAAAAATAAGAAAATCTCTTAACCTATTTTCTAGAAAGCATAATAAATAAAACGAAAAAAATTGGGTTGTCTTTCGATAAGCGATTTTTTATAGTCATGAACTTAACTTTATTATTTTGGCTCTTTATAGTGGCTTAAAAAGTGAAATTTCAGCTTTGTAACGATTGCATTGACAGATATTTCTTAACTTATCTTTATCCCTCCAAATTTTAACATTTTCACACGGATCCTTAATTATTCCCACCAATCCACCAACTCCTTTTTTGTAGCGATGACATCCATAATCATCCTTTTCTTCATTGTCTATTCTTTTGTATTCCTCAAGTTAAGTTGGTTGCCTTAATGGATAATTCACGTTGAAACTTTGTTGGTTGTCTATCTCCCTCAAGATGATCTCATCTTTGTCAAAATTCATTAGTGCACGTCCGGTTGCTAAAAATGATCTTCCCAAGATCATCGACATGTCTTTATTCTTTCTTATATTAAGGATTATGAAATCAGTTGAAAAGATGAATTATCCAACTTTGATGAGCATAACTTTAACCACTCATTGAGGATTCTCGATTGACATGACAACCAGATTTAGAGTTATCAAAGTTTCATTTGGATCATCCACTCTTAATTTTCTATAAATATTTAAGGGCATCAGAATAATGCTTGCTCTAGAATTAATTAAAGCATTAATATTGTGTGAGTTTTCTATAAAGCAAGGTAAAGTGAAACTTCCTGGATCTTTCAATTAAAGAAGGAACTTATGTTGTATGATTGCACTGCACTCTTCAAATAATACAACTATTCCATGTTCTAGCAGTTTTCTCTTCTTAGTTAACATTTCTTTCAAAAAGTTTAGGTAATTTGGAATTCGTATAAGTGCGTCAATGAAAAGAATATTGATGTTTAGTTTCTTAAGGGTATCCAAGAACTTCTTGAACTGTTTCTCCAGCTCATAGTTCTGCATCCTTCGAGGGAATGTGATTGAAGGTAGTGTGAGTTGACAAGAATGACATTTTTAACCTATTGAATGTCTGAATATTCTTTTTGATTGACTTTTGTTGATTCTTCAAACTGAACTATTCGTTATTCCCTCAATCCCTTTTCTTCTTACATTAATTTTTGATATCTGAACTTTACTTCTCGTTGTGATAGCCTGGACCTGTTCCTATGTAGGCTAAATTTGAAGCCTTTGGGGAATGGGATAGACGACACATAAGCTCGTACATGCTTGGTAAACTTAACTGATGGTGTGTCAACTATTTTATATTCCATAGCTTCAATTGCTAACACATGTTCCTAGGGCTCGATTTGTCTCAAGTAAAATACCCGAATGAGTATCAAAATTGAGAACCAACGAGTTTTCTTCAATTCTTGATTTTAAATCCAGAACCGAAAAACTAAATAAAAGTTGAATCTCTTTAATTTTTTATATAAATAAGTCAAATTATCTTAGTTTTTTCTAAACAAATTCAGTTTGTACACAAAATTAGTTAAGGGAAGAATCTGGACTTTTGAGAGTTTTTCGAGATAGAGTTTTCATTAAAGATATAGAGTTCTATGAATACATTGAGACATGTAATAAAATATGTATTACATTTTCCATATTAAATCTTATTAGTTGGATAAATCTTTGTTTATTTATGTTTGTTAATTGTGGGTTTTTTCAATTTTTCTTGTAGATATTCTTAACATTACAAGTCAAGTAATTGATGATCATTTTAAATGGTTGGTAAGCACTAGCAATACTTAAATACTTTTATTTCTATAACTTCTAAGTTATATTTCATTTTTATGTAGATTTGAAAGGTTGAAGCTAATGAATCAGTTAGATGGAATCAACGATATTTTAGTGTTTTTATTTACTTTTTGGTAATTTTTATACATTCGTGAATGTATCTTATTAGACAACTTTTTTATATTTTTAAATTGGACTACGTTAATTTGTTAGAGTTAATGTAGTATTATTGTAAGAGCTAAAATTGAACATACCATTAGTTGGATTATTGTAGTGTTGTTGTAAACGTTAAAAAATTTAATTATGGTACGAAATTCAAAGGAAACAAACCGAACAATTTCGAATCGGTTCGATTCCATAATTAAATTTAGACTCGATGGTTCCATTTACTAAATCTCTGAAAATTCTGATTTGGTTCGGTTCTATATAGAATTGTGCCGAAGAGACTAAACCTAATCAGACCATGTCCAGCCTTACCTGATCCCTGGGTTTTTTCTGGTCGATAGTCAAGGTACCCTGTGTTTTGTTGGACAAAGCAACTGCTGTATGTCCGATTTGATTTTTCGATGGAAGCCTGTTGGTTTCAGAGTGCAATCCCAATCTTTGTGATGTACTATATGTTGCCATGAATTTGATTTTCTTAATACTGATTGTTAGCCCATAAGAAGTTTGGATGATTTTTACAACCTAGATTATACTTGTTAGGTAAGGGTTATTCAGTTGCCTTTAAAGATTTTGCACATAGGTGGCCTCCTTAGGTTGGATTACCGTCTGGAGGCTAAATGACAGTGTGTAATTGTATGATCTATCCCACAACCTATGTAAATCGGTGTTGGCTGGTGTACCATGTTCACAAACTAAGTTAAGTTGTCCAACTTCTATATTAATACTTCCATATGGGCTACCAGTGCTATAACTAAATCTATGTTGTGAATACCTGCTATTTTTCTTGACATTTTTCTTTTAGTTGGACAGAAGATTGATTTTCTACAATTCTCTCATAGATATTATAAGCACTGTATATAGACATATTCAATATCAATCCTCTTGCTGAAGTATTAGCCATGTTATAATATTCAGGATGCAAGCCTGAATAGAAGATGTAGATTTGATCATTCTTATGAATGTCCGATTGTGGCACTTTCTGAAATAATCCTTGAATAGTTTCCGTGGTTCTGGATAGCTTTCGAGATTTCTTTTCTTGAAAGTGTGAATGTCATTCCTGATATGATAAACTCAAGATGGTGGGAAAATTTTTATTGTAAACTTTTGTTCCATATCATTCCAAGAAATGATGTTCCAGACAGGTAGTAAGCATAGTCATTCTCTTACACTATCTTTTAAAATATGAGGGAATAGACACATCCAAAAATCATCTACTGACATCCCATTGTGTCTAATTATCTCACGTAGTATCAAAAAAGCTTATACATGTTCGTATGGATTTCTTTTTCGTAGAACGTGATGTCTTGATGATTTTGAAATATGTTGATGACATTTGATTGAATGTGGAAGTTAATATGTCCAAATAGAGGATACATGATAACATGTTGCCTATTTCCAGGCACTAGATTCACATATTCTCCAACTAATAGGTCGTTCTCGTAGGCGATTGCCCTCTGCTGAACCGGATGAAGCAATGGAAGTGGATTTTGAATCTGATTCTGATTTTAATTTTCAGCCATATCCCTTACTTCTCTTTGTTCTTTTTCGTGTTGTCTAAAGGTTCTTTCGATCTCATCTCCAGATCAATCGGAAGAAACTCGATCTCGTTAAAATCTTGTATAAAATGTTGACTGCCTGAAGGAGCGAAGCACAATAGAGTTAAGTATTGTGATGAATAGCCTAAAACAAAAAGAAAATCGAATCTGATATAAACTATTAAAACTACAATTAAACAATTTAATCACATGCAACTACGTCAAAAACTGTTCGGATAAATCTCACTAGTGTACATGATCGTTGACAATTAATAATGTAGTGTGTTGAGTTATCGTCGCATGAGGAATAAATTTTAATTATAGTGTACTATCTTTCCATCAAATTCTATGTAAGTGACACAAAAGAGATCTATGATTTGTTATAATCCTAAGTTATCCTGCGAATTATGTAAAATACGGTGATTTTTTTTATCAAAATTATAGAATGAATGTATTAGATGGCGAATCCACCATCGCTCCTTTTCTATAACGCGATTTATACCGCAAGTATACGGTGTCAAATTTTGTAATATAGTAGTAGAGTTAAGTGTCGAACCCACAGAAATTGTAATTTAATTCCTACCAAATACTATAATTATTTTAGCATTTACTTTATCTAAAAGAATCAAATCTCAATTTAATGTTTTTTATCCTAGAATAATATGAATGTATATTAATTCAAACAAAATGAAAACAACTTACTGGAGAATTATCAATGCGAGAAAACCTAGGGTTTGATTTTGCCTCACTATCAACAATGCTTTTCAATTTCTATAATTACTTCTATCAATTTTTCTTGAATTCATAGGCAAGAATCATAAGTGAAATTATTTCCATCTCTCGAGTGCTAAAAAGAATTTATTTCTATATTTTAATTCTTATCTCTATTTCGAATTAACGCTATAGAAATTGTAAGTACAAGATTCTTGAATGAAATAAGTCTCAAAGGAACTATACTTTCTCTCGAAACCTATAATTCCCTAGGTTATGTAATTCTTAGATCACCCTAAATTTCCATCTCTCGAGTACCGAAATTTAACACTTCAAATCATTCAATTATTGATCAAGTAATTGAAAGCAATATGCAATAATTAACACAAATAAATTACGAAAAAATCAAATGAATTAACCATAGAAGAATTCAAACACGTCTCAAGTTCAGTTACATCAAGTCCTAGATATTGAAACTAGTTCATGACTATGAAAATTAACATATTAAATTCCGAGTCAAACAACATAGAGAATGAAAGAAAAAGAAAAACTGTTTTGTCGCTTGAAATCTCCTTCAATTCCTTGTCGTTTGTGCTCTCGATGGATTCTCCTTTTCCTTGTCTTCTAAGTCGTTCTTCCTCCTCAATTAGGTCTTTTTGTTTGTATTTATATCCTCCCAAGATGTCAACACGAATTGGGGCTGGGCGAGACCGAATTTTTTTAAAAAAAGACAATTTTTTCTGGGTACGTGGAGTCGGTCTTCTGTTGTAGTTTTTGAGCTGGGCGCGGCGCTGCAGCACCTAGATCTTTGCCCCTTTTTTTGTGTTTCTTGGGCGCTGTGGTACCCAAGTGTGGCGCCATAGCGCCTAAGTTTTTGTTTTTCTTTATTCACCTTCGTCTTTGCCTCTTTTCCATTTTATTTTTTCTTTTTTTCACCTCCTCTTCAATTCCAATTTTATGATCACTCATGGCTCCATCTCAAGCTCCAAAATACTTCATTTTCTTCACTGACATATTGATGATCTACAAAATAACATGAACACACATTTTTCGTTTTGCATGAATAATCAATTTTTTTTAACTAAAACACATGACATATTTATGATTCATAAACTAACACATGTTCTCAATAATACATCCTTGTCGACAAGGTTATCTAACTCACACAAGCATGCAAAACAAAAAAAAAAGATAATTTTTTTTTTAAACACGCACACAAATCACACAAAATAATAAACAATAAATACTAGACAATTAGATAATTTATAATACACCCAAAACTTAAATTGAACACTATTCCCAATGTAAAATTAAAGAAAAGTGAGGAGAACTTTCCTGAATTATTAGCATTGCCTATAACGTTTTTGTGCTTATGGTGCTGGATTTGATGGATGTTTGTCATACTTCTCCGCCAAACTTGAGAATTATCCCCCTTTTCCTTGTCAATGTTGGTTTGAGTGTTTCGCAACATCATGTTCCTGAAAAAACAAATCTTAGATATTAAATATATGAAACATGATTACTTAGCTCAAACATCTAATAACCAACTTAATTACTCAAAGACCTAGGAGAAGACAAGATATGGATGATGATTCCTAAATAAACTGTAAAATAAACTAAAATATCCTACAACTCGAAAATAAAATAAATAAAATGGAAGAAAGCTAAGGTTGCCTCCCAAGAAGCGCTAATTTAATGTCATTAGCTTAACGTTGGCAATCCACATCATGGAACTTTGAAAAAACTTTTGATGTCTTGCTCATTTTGCCCTTTTTTTTTTTATTTTGCTCCACTTTTCGTTATTTTTCCAAACTTCAACATTATCATTTTCAATGTAATAGGATTTTTCCATTCCATGCAATTCAAACTCAACAACATAGACTTCCACTTCCTCATCGGACTTAATCACAAAATCAATTTCTATACAATCAATGAATTTTTGAANAGAAAGCTAAGGTTGCCTCCCAAGAAGCGCTAATTTAATGTCATTAGCTTAACGTTGGCAATCCACATCATGGAACTTTGAAAAAACTTTTGATGTCTTGCTCATTTTGCCCTTTTTTTTTTTATTTTGCTCCACTTTTCGTTATTTTTCCAAACTTCAACATTATCATTTTCAATGTAATAGGATTTTTCCATTCCATCCAATTTGAACTCAACAACGTAGACTTCAACTTCCTCATCAGACTTTCATCTTCATTGATTTCTACTTCTTCCTTCGATTCATTTGTGATCAAGTTGTCATTCACTTTAAGCTCTTCTACGATTGTTGAGATTTCTTCGAATTGACCGATCGACCGCATTCTAGATCCATGGGCAATAAGAAGTCCTTCTTTTCATCTCTTTCAAGTGGATTGTATTTTCAACTTTTGAATTCATTCCAGTAACTCCAATCCCCAATACATATGTTGCGCTCTTCCAACTTGGCAAGGTTATTATAGTACATTGCAATTACCCTCTAGTTCAACAGAGGATGACTGTTTCCCACAAGTACGATGTCCTCATCCCAATCGACAGGTACATACTCTCCCAAAGGCACGTAGTCTTCATCAGATTTGTCAATTGCTTATTTTCAACATTTTAAATATTGTATGAAGCTTTACCGTAAGAGAATCGATGCTCGTATGCAAACAGTGCTCAGTATAATGCATCCCATAGCAAAGCTGACAAAAATTTCTTCTACAAGCACGTAGTTTTTTTATCCATGTCATGATTACTTATTACAATTGTTGTGCTCTCTTACCAATATTAGAATCATGCAAATAGTATTTAACAGTACCTGAAAAAATACCAAAGGGATCAAGTAGGTAGCTAAAATTAACAAAGTCAAGGAAAATCTAAATTAAAACAAAGGCTAGTTGTTAATAATATTATTAAAAATCAAATAAAATAATCCTACACAACAGTACCAAAAACTTTTCACCCGTTTTTTATAACGTGATTTATACCGTAAGTGTACGGTGTCAAGTTTTGTAATATAATAGTAGAGTTAAGTGTCGAACCCACATGGATTGTAATTTAAATCCTACCAAGTACTATAATTATTTTAGCATTTACTTTATCTAGAAGAATCAAATCTCAATTCAATATTTTTATCCTAGAATAATATGAATGTATATTAATTCAAATGAAATGAAAACAATTTATAGGAGAATTATCAATGTGAGGAAGCCCAGAGATTGATTTCGCCTCACTATCAACAATTATTTTCAACTTCTATAATTACTTCTATCAATTTTTCCTGAATTCATAGGCAAGAATCATAAGTTATATTCTATTCCCTCTCTTGAGTGCTAAAAAGAATTTATTTCTATTTTTTTAATTCCAATATCTCTCTTTCGAATTAACGCTATAGAAATTGTAAGCACAAGATTCTTAAATGAAATAAGGCTCAAAGGAATTATATTTCCTCTCGAACCCTATAATTCCCTAGGTTATGTAATTCTTAGATCACCCTAAATTTCCTTCTCTCGAGTACCAAAATTTATCACACCAAATTACTCAATTATTGATCAATTAATTGAAAGCAATGCGCAAGAATTAATACAAATAAATTACAAAAAATCAAATGAATTAACTATAGAACCAAATACGTCTCAAGTTCAGTTGCATCAAGCCCTAGATATTGAAATTAGTTCATGACTACGAAAAGTAACATATTAAATTCTTAGTCAAACAACATAGAGAAGGAAAGAAAAAGAAAAATTGTTTTGCCGCTTGAAATCTCCTTCAATTCCTTGTCATTTGTGCTCTCGATGGATTCTCCTTTTCCTTGTCTTCTAAGCCGTTCTTCCCCCCTCAATTAGATCTCTTTGTTTGTATTTATATCCTCCCAAGATGTCAACACGAATTGGGGTTGGGCCGGGAAGAAAAAATTAAAAAAAAAAAAACAACTTTTTTTGTCCTGGGACGCTGCGCTGTGGTGCCCAAGGCCGGCGCCATAGCACTCAGCTTGCTGCCCATTTTTTTTATGTTTCTTGGGCGCCCAAGTGTGGCGCCATAGCACCCAAGTTTCTTCTCTTCTTTATTCGCTACCGTCTTTGCTTCGTTTCCACTTTATTTTTTTCTCATTTTCCCTCCTCGTCAATTCCAATTTTATGATCACTCATGGCTCCATCTCAAGCTCCAAAATATGTCATTTTCTTTACTGTATTTAAGCTACGAAACAACATGAACACACACAACAAAACGCTCATAAGTGCTAAAAAATAAGCCGAAAACTATGTTTTAAAAGTAGTAATTTAATGAGAGATTTACACTCATCATCCACCCATTAGCATCTATTTTCAATTCTCGATTTTCATAATTCAGTGTTGTTCAATTACTCATGACAATCGATAATCCTATGTTACTCAACTTTTTTTTTTCAAGATAAATCAAACATATTAAGCATAAACCTATCATATCCCTAGTCTAAATTCATATGTGAAGACATACATTTAATCATACGACTATTTAACAAGATTGCATAACCACAAATGCTATTCTTAGCATCTATTGCCCGTGTGTGAATTATGTAGTGTTCTAAATCTATTGAGAACTTTTCAGCATTACAAGTAACAAATTTTTAATTGGTAATCAAACAATCAAATAACACTATAATCATGAATAATCAATCAAGACACACGAATTCACTAAACTAATTGCCTTTAAATTAAAAATAAATAGTCAATAGCCTCATCTTCATCCAATACAATAAAGAAATTAGCCTAACATGTTTGAATGTAAGTTATACAAAAAGAATTGAAAAGACATAACCCGAATCAAAGAACAATAGAAGAAACTTGAAAACTCAACTTCTTGATCTTGAATATTGAATTCGAGTTTTGAATCTTCAATCTCTTATGTTGATTGCATTCTAAACTCTTGCTAGACGATTTCGATGCATTATATGGGTGTGTAGAGGTGTTGTTGATAGCCTCCAATAGGTTAAAAAGAGGTTAGGAGATCATTCCACACAAAATGTTATATGTGGACAAGCCTTTTTGGCTTTGGCCTCCATTTGGCCCCATTATTCCCCATTAAATTTTAATTTATTTTCTCTCTTTTTATTAATCACATATTCTCCAATAAAATAATATTACACGTAAACCCAAAAAAATTTCTTTCCTTTTTAAACAAATATTCTCCAAAAAATTACTATTCATCTCCTTATACTGTGAAATAATGGAGTCAAATGGGTTGTTAGTCTATGCAGAGGGGGGGCCTTGGCCATGCAGGCCAATACGTGGGCATAGCTCACTCTTGGGGGACCAAATTGGTCCCTAAACTTTTCTCAAGTGCATTTTGTTTTTTTTCGACCATTTTTTTCATTATGTTGTTTTCTACTCTTGTCCAATTGACTTGTAGAATTCTTTAATTTTCGACATGAGGCTCGAAATAACTTTTGAGTATATATACTTGAATTTTGAATTTCTGGCAATTTTGCCCATTTTTGTTCATTGTCTCCAGTTTCTCCATTTTCATTAATCGTTATCTAGCAAACAAAATTTACAGATAATTAGATCACAATTCATTAAAATTTCTAACAAATACTCTAATTAAACCACATGAACAAGTGTTCAAAATATAGTTATTGACCAGCAAAATTGACTAACTTAAAAGATGAACTATCATTACATTCACCATAACATGTTTCACAAACGAATGTTTATAAACTAGTTAATCGATTAAATCACTTTTTATTCATATATTTTAAAATTTTGATAATATTATATTTAATAATTTATAATTTAAAATGATTGTAAATTTGGTCTAATTCCAATTCTCTAAAAAACTTATTTTTTTTCTTAAATTCATTTCTAATCACACATTCTCCCAATAAATGTTTTTAATGTAAATTCAATTTTTTTCATACATTTTAATTACACATTCTCTAAAACAATCTATTAGCAAACTCTTTTTTTATATATTAAAAAAAAAAAGGGGATAAAAAAGAGAACTCCAAAGTGCTAATAGAAAAGTGCATTTCAAGGGTAATATTTTAAGGCTTAATAGTGGGAAACCCCTATTAGGCGATGTGTGGAAAATCTTCTACTTGTTGAAAATAGCAAAAAATGTCTATGTTTGAAACATTTAGTGCGAAATACAATGTTTAATAGTTAGAAATAGTAAAATTTGCCAAAATTAAAAGAGAAATAATTGCAATTGCAATCCCAAAATTTTTATTTTTTTGCAAATTATACCCAATTTCTTTTAAATGTACCATCCACAATTTCAAACATTTAAAATTTTATTTTCCTCCCCCGCCCCACTTCATCTTGTTCCCCAACCTTAGCTATACCCATGCCGCCACCTTCAACCGATGAAGTGCCACCTTCAACCACCGATAACTTTACCATCCACCATTTAAGCTGCTAAACTTGGCCATCAATGACAACGACATCATCCCACCATCACACTCTACCCACGAGCTTTGAAAACCTTCAAACCGAGAAGGATACACATTGCGGCACTACCCATGATGTCATCCACATACCGGTCAACTTGCCTCCCATAGGCTACCTACATCATGGTGAAAAATCATCGAACACATCCGTCAATCACCAAATTCAACATAGAGAACCGTGCCCGAATCGTAAGCATACCGAAGCTATTCCGCCTCTATCAATTGGTGGGCCCCACAATAGTTTTTCTTCCAATTGTTTGCAGTCAAACCTCTAGCAAGATCAAATGATCATGGGTACGGATCCAATTGCTCCAATTATTGCAATTGACCCAATTTTGAATCCAAAACCTATTTACCTTCTGATAGGAAGAAAGTGCCCAGATGCAGAAACATTTCTTTACAATCTCGCAATTAACAGTTCTCTAATATCTTCTCACAACAATCGCAAATGTCGAGCAAAAATCTTGGGACGATGGCATAGGATTGGAAGCCGGTAGTCTTCTACAAGGCCAGGCCCAACACAGGACTTGCGAGACCCCAAGGTCATAAATGAAGTTAAGCTATAGATAATACAGAAGGCTCAGATTGCAAAGAAAATGAGCCAACCTAAGTTGGCTAAGAAGATTAATGAACAACTACAATTGGTTCAAGAGTTTAAGAATAGGAAGTGATGCTGCCAAAAATCACACTTGTTGAATTTTGAGCTTCACGACTGAGCATGAGCACCAATGTGATCTTTCGGTACCTAAAACAAAGGCGTTGATGTGTGTCCTCGCCACCTCTCTGATACTTAAGTCAGAGAGATAATATGAAAAAGTTTGAATACTAAAAATTGTATGCAAAAAACTTCCCTTGATAATGAATTGGAATGATGTATTTATAGAGGTAGGTAGTGTATTCCTAGTAGGATCACTATGTTGAGATCCCTAGGAGTTCTAACATTATTGGACGTTGTAACTTAGATGGTTTTATATTACCCACGTGTTTAGATAAATATGAGACTCTGATAGTAGAACCCTTTCAGGCTGAGGTAGCATACTAGTAGCATGACTCAAATTCCTTGGAAAGTCGTAACTTCAAGTAGGTCCTAAGCTAATGGGGAAAATCACCTCCTCGAGGAAGAGCCCCGAGGAGGTCACCCATCGTTAGTGGGCAGATATGCTCCTCGGGGTATGTGTGCTTGGGTAGGAGTGAAGCCCGAGCTATTTACCCATTATTAGTAGGCAGATATGTTGTTCGGGCATGTGTGCTTAGGATGCACACATATTGGTAGCATTACTGGCCCCCGTGCATCTAGGCCAAAGGCCGTTCTCAAGATTCTGGCGTGGGTGCATATTTGTCATAGGAACGAGCACTACTCCTCGGGTGACGTGGTTGAGGTTATGCTTATTTTGAGATGAAAGGCATGAACAACCTTTTGGGAGGTATGATCATTGTAAAGTAAGGCATGATCGGCCTAGAGTAAGGCATGATCAGCCTTTTGAGAGGCGTGATCAACCTAGAGTACAACATGATCAACCCTTTGAGAGGAGTGACCAGCCTAGAGATATGATCATCCTTGAGGGCCTAGAGGAAGGCCTGATCAGCCCTTTAAGAGGCCATATCAGCCAAGAGAAAGACGTGATCAACCATTTGAGGGGTGTAATCAGCCTAGATGCATGATCATGGCCTAGAGGCATGATCAACCCTTTGAGAAGCGTGATCAACCTAGAGGATGGCATGATCAGCCAAGAGAAAGGCACGATCATCATAGAGGAAGACATGATCGGCCTTTAAGAGGAATGATTAGCCTAAAGTAAGGCTTGACTATCCTTGAAGGCTAAGAGAAAGGTATGATCAACCCTTTGAAATACCTGATCAGCATAGAGGCATGATCATCCTTGAGGAAGGTATGATCAACTAAGAGAAATGCATGATCAGCCCTTTGAGGGGCGTGATTAGCCTAGAGGCTTGATCAGCCCAGGGTAAGGCATGATTAGCCCTTTGAGAGGCGTGATAAGGGCCTAGAGGCATGATCAGGGCTAAGAGAAAGGAATGATCAACCCTTTGAAAACCTGATCAGCCAAAGGCATGACGAGGGCCGAGAGGCATGATCAGCCATATTAAGGCATGATTATCTTTGAGGGCTAGAGAAAGGCATGATCAGCCTTTTGAGAAATGTGATCAGCCTGGTGTAAGGTATGATCAGCCTTGATAAAGGCATGATCAGAGAAAGAAATGATCAGCCCTTTGAGGGCATGATTAGCCTAGAGGCATGATTACGGCCTAGAGGCAAGATCAGGGCTTAGAGGCATGATGAGCCTAGAGTAAGGCATGATCATCCTTGAGGGCCAAGATAAGGGCATGATCAGCCCTTTGAGATGCGTAATTTGCCTAGAGGCATGATCAGTCTGGAAGAAGGCATGATCAGCCCGAAGTAAGATATGGTCAGTTTGGAGTAAGGCATGATCAGCCTAGAGAAATGCATGATCATCCTAGAGGAATGAATGATCAGCCCTTTGATAGGCGTGATCATCTTAGAGTAAGGCATGACCATTATTGAGAGCCAAGAGAAAGGCATGATCACCCATTTGAGAGGCCCGATCAGCCTGGAGTAAGGGATGATCAGCCTTAAGGAAGACATGATCAGTTAACAGAAAGACATGATCAACCATTTGAGGGGCGTGATCAGCCAGATGCATGGTCATTGCCTAGAGGCATGATCAGCCTATAATAAGGCATGATCAGCCTTGAGGAAGGCATGACCAGCTTAGAGAAATGCATGATCAGTCCTTTGAAGGGCATGCTTAGCCTAGAGGCATGATCAGTTCCAAGAGAAAGACATGATCATGCCTTTGAGAAGTGTGATAAGCCACAGAGGCATGACCAGGACCCTAGAGGTATGATCAACCCAGATTAAGGCATGATCATCCTTGAGGGATAAGAGAAAGGCATGATCAGCCCTTTAAGAAGCGTGATCAGCCTGGAGTAAGATATGATCAACCTAGAAGAAGACATTATTAACCAAGATAAAGACATGATCAGCCCTTTGAGGGATGTGATCATCCTAGAGGCATGATCATGGCCTAAAGGCATCATCAGCCTAGAGTAATGCACGATCATCCCTTTGAGAGGCGTGATTAGCTAGAGGCATGATCAAGGCTTAAAGGCATGATCTACCTAGAGTAAGACATAATCGTCCTTGAGGGCCAAGAGACGGGCATGATCAGCCCTTTGAGAGACGTGATCGGCCTAGAGGTATGATCAGCCTGGAAGAAGGCATGATCAACCGGGAGGAAGACATGATCAGCCAAGAGAAAGGCATGATCATCATAGATGAAGGAATGGTCGGCCCTTTGAGAGGCGTGATCATCTAGAGTAAGACATGATGATCCTTGAGAGCCAGAGAAAAGCATGATCAGCCCTTTAAGATGCCTGATCAACCTAGAGGATGATCAGCCCTTTAAGAGGTCTGATTAGCCCTTTGAGAGGTCTGATCAACCTGGAGTAAAGAATGATCAGCCTTGAGGAAGGCATGATCAGCCCTTTGAAAGGCCTGATCAACCTAGAGGCATGATCAACCCTTTGAGAGGTCTGATCAGCCTAGAGTAAGGAATAATCAGCCTTGAGGAAGGCAAGATCAAACATGATCAGCCCTTTAAAGGGCGTGATCAGCCTAGATATATGGTCATGGCCTGGAGGCATGATCAACCTAGAGTAAGGTATGATCAGCCCTTTGATAGGCATGATCAAGGCCTAGAGGCATGATTATCCCTTTGAGAGACGTGATCATCCTAGATGCATGATCAGGGCCTAGATACATGATCAGCCTAGAGTAAAGCATGATTATCCTTAAGGGCCAAGAGAAGGGTATGATCAATCCTTTGAGAGGTGTGATCGGCCTAGAGGTGTGATTAGGGCCTAGAGGCATGATCAGCCCAGATTAAGACACGATCATTCTTGAAGGCCAAGAGAAAGGCATGATAAGCCCTTTGAGAAGCGTGATTAGCTTAGAGGCATGATCAACCTGGAATATGGTATGATCAGCCTTGAGGAAGGCTTGATCAACCAAGAGAAAAACATGATCGGCCTTTTGATGGGCGTGATCAACCTAAAGGCATGATCAGGGCCTAGATGCATGATCAGCTTAGATTAAAGCACGATCATCATTGAGGCTCAAGAACAAGGCATGATCAGCCCTTTGAGAAGCGTGATCATCCTAGATGCATGATTAGCCCTACGGAAGACATGATCAGCCAAGAAAAAGACATGATCAACCCTTTGGAGGGCGTGATCAGCCTAGAGTAAGGCATGGTCAGCCCTTTGAGAGGCATGATCAGCCTAGAGTAAAGCATGATCAGCCCTTCAAGAGGCACGATCAGCCTAAAATAAGGATCAGGGCCTAGAGGCATGACCAGCCTAGAGTAAGGCATGATAAGCCCTTTTAGGGACTTGATCAGCCTAGAGGTATGATCAAGGCCTAGAGGCATGATCAACTTAGAATAAGACACAATCAACCTTGAGGAAGGCATGATCAGCCATTTGAGAGGGTTATTAGACTTGAGGAGTATTAGGCTTTCAAGCCGGAGGAGTCTAAAAATCGAATCAATCAAAGATGAAAGCTCGATGTGTGTTACTGATCATTTTAGTTTTTGAAGAACTACAGGTCGTGATATTTTTGATAGAATCGAACTACAAGCTCAAGTTTTCACAGTATGATGCTCGAATCTGAAACAAGCTATTTTGATGTTTAAGCACATGGCAAAGCTTGGATTTGCTCACTTGGTCGCAAGGCTTAGAGATGCTTGCACGGTGGCAAGTCTTTGATGTGCTTGCACGGGTAAGGCTAGGAGGTGGCCGCTTGGTTGCAAGGTTTCGTGGTACTTGCACGTGGTAAGGCTATAAGGTGCTTGACTTTGAGGTGCTTGCTCAGTGGTAAGGCTTTGATATGCTTGCACGGGATAACAATTTGAGTGTTTGCATAGTGGCAATGCTTGAAATGCTTGCTCAAGGCAAGACTTTAAGTGCTTGCACACTGGTAAGGCTTGAGGTACTTCCTCGGGGGCATGGCTTTTGAAGTTGTTTGAGATTAAGAACATTTTGTTGGGACGAAATCCCGACTCTAATTATTCAAGTAAAATCATCTTCCCTAAACGTTGAACGTAGGCACGCAAGCCCGACAAGCCAAAAATTAAAAACAAAAGAAAAAAATTACTAAGTGAAGGTAAAATAAACTACTTGTAATAAATCTTCGTATTATCAGCATTCCAAGGCCTGACGAGTGGTTTGCTCGAGGTTGAATGATGACTCCCTCCGGAATGTAGATGATGAGCTTCGCGGATGACGAGATTTGTATAATGTTGGAACTTATTCCTCGAATAGTGGTAATGTAGCACTGTCTAGCAACTGAATGGTCTCCACGTACTATCCCCACGCCATTACTGGTAAGGAACTTTATAACAAGGTGGAAAGTAGAAACAATAGCTCTGATCTTTTTGAGTAATGACCTTCCCATTATAGTATTGTAGGCCATTGAAGCACGAACCGCCTGGAATGACGTGATTTTAGTTACCTGATTTTGATTTGACCTCAATGTAAAGGAAAGATTGACGATTCCCTCCGAAATAATTGTGCTGCCTCCAAATCCTTGAAACGGGGTTTTAACAGGTTTGAGCTGTTCGGCCGAAATACCAATCTTAGAGTATGCCTCATGTGAGAGCATGTTGACTGTACTCCCATTGTCAACCAATATCCTCTTTACCTCAAGATTAGTTATGATCGATGATATGACTAAAACATCATCATGTGGATGTGACAAGCCTTCAAAATTCTGTGACCCAAATGTCATTTCTTCTATGTCACCAGGCATAGTTCTCGAGATCGAGCTATACTGCCTGGCATATTGCTTACGCCTACTATTCGAGTTTCCTCATGATGCTATTCCCCCAACAATAATGTTAATTGTTCCTGCAGCTGGCTAGTCATTCCCTCTACCTTCTGGACCTTTTCCTTTATTTCGGTCATTCCTCGGGCGTTTGTCATGACGAATGTTTGGGCTCAGAAGTCCTTTTTTTATCAGAGCCTTAATCTCTCGCTAGAGGGCTTTGTAGTTTTTCGGTATATGTCCGTAATCCCGATGATAATCACAATACTTGCTCATGTCCTGTGTGTTAGGAGGATACTGCATCCTCGAAGGCCATTTAAGCTCCTTCGTATCCTTAATCTCCATCGGAATATTTGACCTGGAAGTGTTCAAAAGAGTTATTGATGTCGATTGTGTCTCCTGCCTTTGCTTGTTCCTGCGAGCGACTAAAAGTGTGTTTCCTTTTATGCTTAGGTTTCTCTGAGGTCAGGTGAGGATTCCTCATCGGGTTCAGCATTTCATCCATATTAATATACTTTTCTTCTTGATGCATTTTCTACTAAAAAAGAAGAAAGAAAGCTTATCAGCCAAGTCAGAGAATGAAGCAATGGAATTGGGCTCTAAAGTAGAAAACCAATCCCTAGTAGCGTTAGTTAAAGTTTGTGGAAAAGCTTTACACATCACGAGATCTGGTGCCACTTGCAAGTTCATGACGTTCTTGTATACATTAAAATGGTTGATAGGGTTAGTTGTTCCCTCACAATCCTTTATACGGGAGAGTTTAAACCTGTCTAGAAGCGGATATGAGAGTACTTCTGGTGTGAAAGGAGTGTTAGGGATAAATCGTGTCATCCCCTGGGTGTTCTTTTGCAATCCAGCAGTGATTCCATCCTGTATGATCCTTGCCAGTTCACTTGAGTCCGTAGTAACCAACCTCGAGGCCGAGGCCACTGGGGGTATGCCCGAGGCCCCGGATCCACCATTGTCATAAGCTTCGCGAGTATTCTGAGCTCAAGCATCAGTCATGAACCCTTCTGGTTGTCCTACTGTCGGTGCCGGTGGATGTGCCTGGGCTGAATGGGCATCCCTCTGGCTTAGCAATTAAGTCAGCGTCTCAACTTGTTGATGAAGTTCTTCGAAGGCACCCACATTAGCTACATGTGGTTTAGTAGTTGGTACCGTAGATGATTCTTCTTGATGAGCTGGGGGCTCTGGGCTCTGCAATAGGTGGTGGGTCTAGCACAGATGAGCTTGTTGGAAGAAGACCTAAACGTGTGTTGACCATAAATTTTGTAGCGCTTCCCACAGACTGTGCCAATGATGCTATCAAAAATCACACTTGTTGAATTCCAAACTTGACGACTGAGAATGATCACGAACGTGATCTTCCAATACCTGAAATAAAGGCGTCGAGGTGTGACGCGAACCTGGGTACAGATCAGCTTGGAAATCACGAAATTAATTGAAAACTCTGAGAAAGCCCCAAATTCAGGTTGTAGATGGTAGAATCTCGACCCGCAAATTATTAAATTAAGCAACCAAGTAAAAACAAAGTTTGAATGACCTC
>CAIGRL010196282.1:0-14857 GCA_903798325.1 Fraxinus xanthoxyloides | reverse complement strand
GGGATTGAAGAAACAGGGAAAGGCAGAAGAATTTACATTTTTTCTTGTTGGTAATTAATTACATGAACAAATGGGCTAGAAATTTAAAGTAAATTTTAAAATAATAAAATTTCATAGTAGAATCACCTTCAAAATAGATAATTTTTTACTTATTTTTAAGCTTTAATTAATCGTTATTGGTGGAGTTCTTTTCAAAATAGCCATGTTAGAATGTTCCCATAAATAGTCACACTTTTTATGATTTTAAAATACTTCAAATAAAATATTTACCGTAAAATCACGTCACAAGTCGTCAAAATTAACAGCCAGTAAAAAAAATCAACCTTTGATTTAAATCAAATATTGACTCCTAATTTTTTTTTCACCCTCTACATACTTTAAAATATATAAAACGTACATTATAATTATGACTCAAACACAACGAGAACGAATTACACTAAGCAATGAGTGTGTGAGCGAGAGTTAGGGCACAAGAGGACTATGTGTAATGATAGCAGCCACAAGCATGGATGTGTGGTGGCATCAGGGAAAACCACCGATGTTTTAGACTAGTAAAAGAGTGAAGGTTAAAAAGACAATAACGAATTGAAATGAATTTTTTTCTTTGAATTCTACTCTTATCTCAAATGAAATTTGAGCCTACATCACTAACCCGATAAGACACCGCTCTTAACGAATTGAAATGAATTTTTTTTTCTTTGAATTCTACTCTTATCTCAAATGAAATTTGAGCCTACATCACAAACCCGATAAGATTCCGTAAAAGTTAAAAATAAGCAGTCAATGTTCCCACCGTTGAAAGCNTAGTAAAAGAGTGAAGGTTAAAAAGACAATAACGAATTGAAATGAATTTTTTTATTTCTTTGAATTCTACTCTTATCTCAAATGAAATTTGAGCCTACATCACAAACCCGATAAGACACCGCTCTTAAGGAATTGAAATGAATTTTTTTTTTCTTTGAATTCTACTCTTATCTCAAATGAAATTTGAGCCTACATCACAAACCCGATAAGCCACCGCTCTTAAGTTGAAAATATAAACAAGAATTTTCCGTAAAAGTTAAAAATAAGCGGGCAATGTTCCCACCGTTGAAAGCAAAATCAATGTAGCGCAGAATCAAGAATTGCTTTTTTCCACTTATTTCTTGAATGTTACGTTCATAAAAGTTAAATTTCGTGACTTTGAGCTTGTGTTCTTCATCAATAAACTTTTTTTTTTCCCTAGAAATATTTAAATATTCACATATCTTTCTCATCACGCGGGTGATGACCAAGTCATTTTAGAAAGTTTCCAGTACCAATTCAACTTGTATCTTTAATAGAATGAATGTGTCCCTCTATCCTACTCTAATGCTGAAGCGACCACTCCATGATCATCGACAATCAGGAGCTAATTCTGACTTTCCGATCGCATAAACAAAGTTAGTTGGCTTCCCTCTGGAAAAAGATCTTCATCGAAAGAAAGCCAACAACCCTCAAGTTGACTTTTAGATCAAAGCCATCATCTGAGACCAACACACACAAGATGGCGAGCATTATACTTCCTGTAATTACTCTTACCGGTGTTATCAGAAAAATCAGCGACATAACTGGAAACTTGATCCTTGGTGAAGTCTCGGGTAGGTATTGGTTGAAAGAAGATATGGCATGGATTGAAAGAGAAATGAGGAGAATCGAATCCTACTTAGCAGATGTTGATGCCATAATTTCCACCCAAGACGTAAGCCAGAGATTGCTAAAATTTGTCGATGACATTACAAATCTTGCTGAATATGTCGAAAAGACTATTGTAGTTTATGAGAATGTGTCAGGAAAGAGAAAAGGATTGTGTGGGTGTTTTGTAACATGTTCGTGGAGCCGTCATCAGTTGGTGATGAAAATAGAAAAGATCAGGAGAAGAGTAACTGAAATCACTGAAGCGAAATCAAGATATGGGCTTCCTGATGATCCTGACAAGGCTAAGACTGATCACGTGGATAGGAGAAGATCTTACTCTCATTTCGAGGAACCAAATGTTATTGGCCTGGATAGGCAGGTGGATGCGTTGATTAGCAGGCTGAAAAATTCGGAGTCACAGGGTTGTTTCATTTCCATTGTTGGTATGCCAGGAGTGGGGAAATCTACTCTAGCTAAGAAAGTGTATAATTCAGCCAAGAATTTTATATGCTCAGCTTGGGTATATGTATCTCAGTATCCATCCATACTGGAACTTATGAAAGACATTGCTAGACAAGTCGGCTTGGTAAAGGAGCAACGGGAAGAGAACTTGATTGAAAATCTCTATTGTTTTTTGAAAGGGAAAAGGTATGTTATATTCTTGGATGACATCTGGGATACAAATACATGGGACAACCTAAAAGTCGGCTTCCCAAACGAGGGAATGAGCATTGTTATTACTTCGAGATATAGTAGTGTAGGTAGAGGCATAGGTGGAGAAAGTTCTTTACATGAGCTGCAGCCTCTAGATCCAAACAGCAGCTGGGCACTCTTCTCGACATTGATCATGGCTCATGAAGAAAATAATATTATGAATATACCATCTGAATTAGAAGATGTTGGTAGATTAATAATCGAAAAATGTGGTGGTGTTCCTCTAGCAATTGTGGCCACTGCAGGCATGTTGAGGAGAAGAGAGAGACGGCCTGATGTGTGGAACAGGGTACTCAATAACATGGACCGAGATCAGGAATGTTCGAATAGCTTAGCCTTGAGTTACAAAGATTTACCTCTTCATTTGAAACCGTGCTTTCTGTATTTCGGAAGTTTCCCAAAAGGCCATGAAATTCCCGCATTTAAAATAATGAATCAGTGGGTGGCTGAAGGATTCATACGTCCTGATGGCATACATGCAGTAGAAGATATGGGGGAAGGTTACTTAGAAGAATTGATAGCCAGGAATTTGATCATTGTAATCAGGAGGAAAATTAATGGGAGAGTTAAATTTTGCCGCATCCATGATCTTCTGCACAATATTTGCATTTCAGAGGCTACCAAAAGTAAATTATTTGATGCCAGCAATAACACTTCTTCAAATTCCATAATAGAAGGTCAGAGAACTACTAATCATATGTTTGCAAACTGTAAAATTTCCATGAAACGCGCATTCCTTCAATTTTTGGGCGATCAGAAGCTGGGATCGGAATACTTGAAGAGTATAGTCCAAAACTTCAGATTCATTAAAGTACTCCGAGTAGAATGCCAAACATTACCTTCATTTCTTCCAAAAAAAATTAGCAATTTAGTCGGCTTGACTTACCTTGAACTGAGAGGAGATGGTCACCTAGAAGTGCCTCGTACTATAAGCAATCTCAGAAGTTTAGAGACCTTGGATGTTCAAGGATGTGAAAATGTAACATTGCCTACAGTTATTTGGAATATGCAAAGGTTAAAGCACATTCTTCTACCTCTCTCAGCCAAGTTCCAATGCTCATCTAAGAGTAGGAACCTGAAAATTGAAGAAGTGAATCTACCAAATCTCCAGACCTTGTATACATTGAATGGATATTCAATGAGAGTCAAATTCTTGCAAGAGTTTACTAATTTAAGAAAATTGGGACTTTGGTGTTCTATGGAGGAGATTGGAGTACTGTTAACAGACTCAATACCAATATCGAACAAGAGGCATTAATCCTTCAAATAAGAGATGATGATCCAAATATAGTCAGTAAAATGTTCTCGAGGTACTACTCTACAATTGCAGAAATTAATTCTAGCAATCAAAATCTTGATTCTGATAGTCCACGGTTGAACTTTTCTGTCTATGGCAATCTTGTGAACCTGTATCTGAAGGGTTCAATTAGGAAGCTACCAGAACTACCAATTAGCCTCAACAAGCTCACTTTGGCCGGCAGCAGACTAGAGCAAGATCCCTTGAAGGAGTTAGGGAAACTATCCAATTTGAAGAAGCTCCAACTTCGTGCAAATTCCTATATTGGAAGTGAAATGGTGATGTCAGATTCCTGTTTCTTCCTCAGTCTAGAAGTTTTCATACTAGAGCCTATGCCTGCACTGAAAACGCTGAAGGTCGAAGGAGAAGTGATGCCAAAATTAAAATGTCCACGGATAAATTGCAAAATCAAGTTGGAGATACATTCTGAGAGGTTGAAAAATATATTCGCTGAATTCAACAATTACCTCATGGGAATGAGCTCTCCTTCTCTGTCAGAGATTAATTTTGCACTTCCAGACGACGATTTTTACTGGGATGAAGAGGAGGAAGTCAAGATAGAGGACTCAGTTATACAACCAACAAGCAGGATCACAAACAAAGGGAAGGATTTATTACATGAAGAAGAGTCAGGAGAAGAAATTGTTGAAATCCAGACTGCTACATTTGAACCAGGTATCCCTACTCCAATTTTGCCTTTCAGTGATGATAAACAGAACCAAGTAAATCACTCATCAATATAGTCTCTCGTGTTCGTGTAATGTAGTTAATCATTGTGCTCCAACATTGACTTGTCCCTTTTCATTATTAGTTTACCTTCTTCTTTGTTCGTATTTTATATTTGAAAATGCTCATTCAATTATTGTTATTACATAGATCACGTCACTCCTGCCTATATTGATACTGCACAATGTGGCTTCCAAAAGAAACTGCGCGATAAGTTATTGCAGAAGCAGCTTGAGCTAGAAAAGCACAAAACACAGTCTTCCATGGTGCAGGCTCAGATGGAGGCCGATATTAAAGAGTTGGAAGAGCAGTTGAATGGTGGCGCTGGGACTGACACTGTCCAAGGGAAGACCTTGGATTTTGAGATTGAAGTACAGTCAAAGGTATTATGTTAATATTGTTTCCTAAAATGAATATTGTATTTATTTTTGAAATATATAATTATCTTTTACGTTTGTAATATGACAGGTGGTTAAATATCCTAAAAAGGAGGTCAAAGATGACGCTGCGACTTTAGATGGAGCGCCTCCTTCAGTCGTTGCCTTCTATAACGAACTGAAATCCACTGAGCATACTCCTAATGTCGTTTATTCATTTGTGTTGAATCCAGGCATTTACGGGACCGAGATGCCATGTTGGTTCGAGAGTCAAGATTTCACAAGTTTTTGTTTGATGGAGGAGATTTCATCGAACTGCATCTTGTTATATCAAACGTAAGTCATTTTCAGATTTAATGTTGTTATCTTATTAGTTAATATACTTCACTATATTTTTTGATACGATCTTAATTTCATTTTTCATCTAGATACTTGTTTCGTAAGCTCAAGGAATTAAGTTTAACCAACAAGTACGCTTTTATTGACCCAACAATTGCATCAAGGGGTTCGGGCACGACAGGGAATAGAGCCCGAGATCTCAACTCTAAATTGGGAGATCTAATGCCTGGTCAGGTGGCACTTGTACCCTTTAATGTAGGGTAAGCATTTTGTTATTTTAAAATTCGATTTTTTATTGTTATAGATTTTAAAGATATTTTTTCTAAATTTTTTTCTACTTTTTTAGAGTACATTGGGTACTACTTGTGATAGACCCCTATGCCAACACAGTACACATATTTAATTCTTCTCCAAACGAGGATGTGCACCAAGAGATCAAAGACGTCCTTGATCAGTAAGTTTGATATATACATACATACATATATCAAAGATGATATATTCCTACTAACTAGAACTTAATGCATGTATGCTTATATATTTATATCGAAAACAGGGCGTTCAAACTTCTTGACGCTGCTAAACAGTTGAATTTGGGCAAGACAATTTCTTACGAAATTGTACAGGTAAGTTCGTATTTATTAACTAGTGTCGCTTTACTTTTTATTTGTTTTGACATAAGATAAACGTTATTTCTATCATGTGTCTTCACAGTGCCCTCGTCAATCTGGTAATACAGAGTGCGGATATTTTGTGATGCGATTCATGAGGGATATAATAGACAAGAATGATACATCATTAAATTCATTGGTATGCATGGCTTTCTATTTTTTAACTTCTTTGAGTACATATCCAGTAAACATATTATTGTTCTTACTACATTTCGTTTCTACATTTACAGTACAATTATAATGTGGCATTTTCCCAAGATTTACTTGACGAGGTCCGGAATGAATGGATTCAATTTTACAGAGAAGTCAAATAAAATTCTTATTTTGATATATAGTACATTGTTTCATTGTTTGTAGTAAGTTTTTGTTTATTTATTTATTTTGATATGTATTATATTTTGACATTTTGTTTTTATTTGAAAGATTTGTTTATGGTATTGGGATTAATTTTGTTCTGTGGATTGTTTGTGGTTGGTTTGTGAATGTCGGATAGATTGTAAACATTGTTTGTGGAATTTTATAATTGTATGTATGAATTTTAACAAGGTTTTTTGGGTTAGATTGAAGTGTTGAAGACTGGAATTACAGGCAGATATATATGAGGATTGTTATATGAAGTTAGTAAGTAGTAAGCATAACCAATGCGAACTTTATCGCTTCCTTGAAAAGCATTTCTGGGCTAGTTATAATTTGGACCTCGCAGATAGGTTTTCATCCTCGCTATGTTCACTATCCAACACAATCTCTGTCTCAGGAATAGGCAATCCTTCTTCCTGTTGTTTGAATCTGCCGACAAACTCATCATGAACTTGTGAAAAATGCTGCTTTTCTTCGGACCCTTCATCACACAATAGGTGCAGGGTCATAGAACGAGTTTTAGAAGGTTTTTCAGATGAAAGCCCAGCAGATTGTTAGTCCCTCGTGTATGATCTAGAGGTTTCAATGGAAGCTTTACGGAATGTCCATTTAGTTGAGAAGGGGACAAGGTTTGAAATGAGCCTGATTTTCTTTATTATCCTCTAAATGACATCGACTTGAACCTAGAGGTCCCAAGGATGGTTTTCTTCCGACCAAACCACCCAGTTTCATACACCTGATACCAGCTGAGCCATTCATTGTGGCTGCTACTTTTGGAGACAATTTCTTTAGAACCTTCTTGTCAGCCTATCTATCTGATTTTTCGATCAACCCTGAACACTCCAGCGACAGCTTCCTGCTGCCTGTTCAGTGAACACTAAGAGCATGTTTGGCTACACATAAAAAGTTTACTTATAGGTGAATAAATAGTTCAAGTAAATAAATTTTTGTACTGGCGAAAGTTGAAAAGAAGTTACTTATATTTTACCCTTTTTTTGTTTAAAAAAACAATCGTTCTGAGCTTGATTTCTTAGTCAATAATGTACATTAGACTAGACAAACATGAAAAATATCATTGGATCATTGAGAACATCGAAATATTCGTATATCTTTAATAGATTGAATGTCCCTGTATCATATCTTTTACCAAAGCTATCACTTGCGACCAAGTCACAAAGATGGCAAGCATAATTCTTGCTGCAGTTGCGCTTACCAGTTTTATCAGATAAGTCAGTGACAATACTGGAAACTTGATAGCTGGCGAAGTCTTCGGTCAGTATTGCTTGAAAGAAGATATCGAATATTTAAAGAGATATGAGGAGACCTCACAAGGTGAAACCCAGAGCTTGCTTAATTTTATGGGTGATATTGAAAAACTTGCTAAATATGTTGAAAACACTAATATAGTTTATAGGAATTTGTTTGGCGAGAGAAAGAGATATGCTTTGGAATATAGTTTATAGAATAGAAGATATAGGTAGACAAATAATTGATAGATGTCGTGGTGTTCCTCTAGCATTTATTGCCACTGCAAGCATGTTGAGAAAAAGAGAGATAAGTCGTGGTATGTGGAGCAGGGTAGTTAAAAAGGTGGTTCAAGATGAGTTCTCAAATAGCTTAGCATTAAGTTGCAAAGATTTTCTTTATTTGAAACATTGCTTTCTCTATTTTGGAATTTTCCTCAAGGGCCATCAAATTCCTGCATTTCAAATAATTAGTCTGTGGGTGGCTGAAGGATTCATGCATACTGATGGCAAACAATCAGTAGAAGATATAGGGGAAGATCACTTAAGAATTGATAGACAGGAATCTGATAATTGTGGGGAAGAAAAAAGTTAATGGAAGAGTTAGAAGTTTCTGCATCAATGATCTTCTGCATTATCTTTGCATTTCAGACGCTAGGAAAAGTAAATTATTCAAAACCAGTAATCACAATTCTTCAAATTCTCTAACCGAAGGTCATAACAACTGAGCATATGTTTTTAAACTGCCAAATTTCCACCAGATGTGCATTCCTTTGTTTTCAGGGAGATCAGAAGCTGCAACTGAAACACTAAAGAGTATTGTTTTTGACACTTAAAATTTGAGTATTATT
The DNA here is from genome assembly GCA_903798325.1 of Fraxinus xanthoxyloides. Taxonomy (NCBI): domain Eukaryota; kingdom Viridiplantae; phylum Streptophyta; class Magnoliopsida; order Lamiales; family Oleaceae; genus Fraxinus; species Fraxinus xanthoxyloides. Next base: position 6,628 of record CAIGRL010196282.1, on the reverse strand, counting down.
CGAGAATTCAGATCCATTCAAGTGGTACTACTTAAGAGTATTGTTCGAGACTTCAGATCCGTTCAAGTGGTACGTGTCATATACCAAACCTTGCCTTCTATTCTTCCAGATGAACTTGGCAGTTTAGTTCAGTTAACTTACCTTGAACTGAGAGGAGACAGTCACCTAGAAGTACCTCCTACTGTAAGCAATCTCAGAAGTTTGGAACCTCGGATGTTGGGGGATGTGAATATGTAACATTACCTGGAAGATGTAAAGGCTAAGGCACATTTTCTGCCTGTGTCAGCCAAGTTTCAAAAAGTGTCAGAGTAGGAACCCAAAAATTGAAGAACTGAATCTACCGAATCTCTAAACATTGTATACATTAGATGAATATTCAATAAGACCTGAATGCTTACAGGAGTTAATCAATTTAAGAAAAGTCAGGATACAGTGTTCTCTTGACCAAATTGGAGTGCAAATAGACTCAATGTCAATATCGAACAAGACAGAGAGGTCACGCCTACAAAATCTTGATTTAGATAATCCGAGGTTAAACTTTTGTGCCTATAGGAACCTTGTCAGTCTTTATCTGGAGGGCAATTGGGAAGCTACCAGAACTACCAATTAGCCTCAACAAGCTAACTTTGGTCAGCACCAGAATAGAGCAAGACCCTACGAAGGAGTCAGGAAAACTAGCCATTTGAAGAAACTTCAACTCTGCAGAGATTCCTATATGGGAAGTAAAACGGTGATCTCAGAGTCCTATTTATTCCCCAGTCTGGAAGTCTTCATAGTAGTGCCTATGTCGACACTGAAAATGCTGTAGGTTGGAGGAGAGGTGATACTGAAATTAAAATGTCAACGGATAAATTGTGGGATCAAGTTGGAGATACAGAATGAGAGGTTGAGAAAAATATTCAGTAAATTCAATGCACACCTCTTGTGTACAAGCCCTCTGGAGTCGGGGATCGAATTAGCATCGCCTAGCGATGATTACAACTAAAACAAATATGAAGAGGAAGAGAGCCAACATTACAAAGGGGAGTAGAAAATTTTGAAATTCAGAATGGTGCATTTGAACCATGTGAATGGTCATTATCAATTTGCTTGGTATAATATCAAAGTGTATTACATTTGGATTTATTTTTTTTTTTCCAGTTTGTACATGCTTATTTCTTGTGAAAACATACATTTTGAAAGGTAGAGTTATCACAGTCCAGCAGTTTATTTTTCTATCACATATGGTTTTAGGTTTTTTTAATTAACTTTTGCGTGATTTGTTGAAGTTCGGATTTATGAGAAAGTTTTTGAATTGTGATGACAAGATGTACATTCCAAAATAATGTAAAATAAAATGACATTTTTTGCTTCAGTGGAAGAGTTGAAGCCTAGAATTACAAGCAGACATGCGAGGAATGACATCCCTATAATGTCATGGCTCAGCAATGAACTTAAAGCTTCATTACATTCACCCAAGATGAAGACATGGAGGATAGTTCAACCTTCTTTAGGCTTTTAAACCACCTACATTGCAGCCTGAAGTATTGCAAACTCTCCATCAATGTTTGAACATTTGAAGAAAAACTGTCATGGATAACCTCTTTCAATGACGGTATGAAAACAAACAAACATAGTTGAAAAGTTACTATGATAGAGAATGTCTAATCCCAATGACACTCATGGACGAGATTTTTTAGCTGCCTACAAAACTAGTGTACTAATATTTCCACTAACAGAAAAAAATGAATTAATGTTCTGGAAGCCAAAAACAATGTCAGTGCTATAGCCTATTGAGATCAAATTATACAGTACAAGTACACTCCAGGTCCCTTGCACATTGTTATCATTAATAGCATGCCTGTAATAATTGCAATTTGAAACTTGAAGAATTTTCCATTGTAAATGAGCTGCTATCTGAAGTTAGTAAAGCAGTAAGCATAAATCAATGGGAACCTTCTCTCTTCCTTGAAAAGCATTTCCGGGCTAGTGACAATTTGGCCCTAGCAGATATATTTTCATCCTCGCTATCTTCACTATCCAACACGATCACTGTCTCGGGTACTGGGAACTGTTCTTCCTGTTCAAATCCACCAGCAGACTCCTCATCATGAACTCGTTTAGATTGCTGCTTTTCATTGGACCTGTCATCACATGACAGGTGAAGGTTTTTAGAACAATTTGTAGAGGATTTTTCAGAATGCAAGTCAAGCTGATAATTACTCCCTCGCAATTGATCTAGAGGTTTCAATGCCAGCTTTCCAGATTGTCCTTTTGGCTGTGAAGGGGGCAAGGTTTGAAATGGAGCCTGATTCTCTTTGTTATCCTCTAAGGGGTGTCGACTTGAACCTAAAGGTCCCAAGGATGGTTTCCTTCTAACCAAGCCTAGTCTCATATGCCTGATACCGGCAGAGCCATTCCCATTTTGGTCAACAGGATTCTTGTACAGATTTATTCCATTGTGGCTGCTACTTTGAGAAGCCGTCTGTAGAGGCTTAGGGGCCAGTTTCTCAACACAATAGAAACTTCTCTTCCTCGACTCTATTGATTGTAGTGACTGCTCTGAAGATTTCTCCAAACAAATATTTCTGCTATCACTTAATAACTTACATACTTCACCTTTAGGGGGTTCTTGCTCATTGTTGTCAGCAGTTTGCAGCGAGGACACCGAAGAATCCATTGAAGGGTTTCCGATTTCTATAACTGACATACCTTGTTTTGGCATCTCAATATCTACATTGTCAGCATTTCTAATTTTGGAGACGTCAGAAATTTTCTGCTGACGTTTATACCTAGTGACTTGTAGATTGTCACAATCTTGATTACATTCAATGCCAATTTCTTTACAACCTTCCTTCAGTCCAACATCCATCTGGTTTTCAGGCACATCATAGATCCTCTTGCCACTGTCCGATTTCATAATCGAGCCTGAACACTTCAGTGAGAGCTTCCTGCTGCTTCCACCATATCTCTTATGGCTTACAAAATACTCATTTTCACACAATGATACATCCGATACATTCATTTCGCTCTGTACAAAATAAGTAATAGTATTAAAATTAAGTACTTGCATAAATGATAAATCCAACCAAAGTAACCTTACTTGTAGGGTGCTTGTATTTGTGTGAGATTGAGTTCCATGGCCACCAGTAGCACTTTCAATTTCTCCAGCTCTTGCATATTTTTCAGGCATGGATCTTGCCTTATGATCAAAAGCTGCTCGGTTATATTTGTACTCCTTGCTCTGCACAATAACTTTTACGTCTATTAAAATCCAGCGGCACTCTCCTAATTAGCTTTGCTTAGCAATTCATATAGACTTACCGCTTCATGCATAAGGCCATCATCAGGGTTTGGTTCACTTAGCAATAGTCCAAGGCTTGTTAAGACAGTTGAAATGTTTAAAGATGGTTGCCAGGCACCCTGCTTCAGTTAAAATCTGATCCATGAATTAACTATATAGGGTGACGAAATAGACATAGAAAATTGTCAAAACCAGAGATAAACTTAACCGAACAAAGACTTATCTGATACTTGAAATACTCTCGCGAGTAAATATTTTAATAAGCGGCTTAGTTATTATATAGTTAGTTGACTTGCCGAAGTTAAGCTCAATTCATGTACGAGAGCTGAAGTCTGCCCAGTGCCGAAAGGTCAAGAAAGTTGGGGACCTAATGCAGGGGAGCTGGCGACTGAAACCCAGATGAACAGAAGCCGTAACTATAACAAACATAAGGTAGCAAAATTCTTTGTCGAGTAAGTTCCTTGCACAAGTTCCGAACTCAAGGTAGCTTAAACACATGATTTTGATGGCAAGCACCCATTTAAGCTTAGCCAAACATGCTATTAATCAATTTCGAACTATTCTTAGCATCTGCCATTTAAGATGTGGTAATAACATGATGAATTTACATTAGAAGACAAACTACTGCAAGCTTAACTTGATTCATCTTCCTACAGTTCAATCCTCACTTCTCAGCCCCTACAATACTTTCTTCTCAATGACCAAACTGGCTAATAGCCTCCTATCAATTGAAGAACTAATAAGTAACCCCTTCGTATTTAACAACTGATGATTCTAATCAAGTTCATGTAATAATTATACCCGGTTGTAATTGAAAGCAATGAAATGAGACACATACCTTAGGAGGAAGATTGAGGATATCCAAACAAATTCGGCCTCCAGTGTCTATATTTGGATGGTATATCGGCGTAGTAAACGTCACAATAGGAGGCTGAAATGGATACCTAATCAAGAGTATAATGAAAACCCATCTCACCAATGAAAGCAGAAATCAAAATTCAGGAAGAAAAAAAAAAGTAATTTTAAAGCAGAAAATCATACCTTTCAGGAATTTGAATCTTAACTTTGAAAACCCCCGTGGCATAAACAGTCCCTTCAGGTCCTTTAACATCTGCATTATTCAAAATCAGAATTCCTAGTAACTCAAAAATATATCTACGCACACTATTATATATAAATACGGCAGATGTAATATGATGAATTTGATAGGCATACGGGCATCAATAGAGGTGAGAGAGGAAGATGAAGAAGAAGAGTCATCGGAGAGAGAAGGAAAAGAAACGCCGTGAGGTGGGTCGGTTAGTAGGAGCTTCAATTCCTTCTGCATTCGGAGATTCAATCTTGCTGCGTGTGCCATTATTGTACGAACTCAGCGAGTTCTCTCGGATTACTGGATTGCCATTTGAATTTAGGGCGCGCGCGAGCATTTTAATTTTAGAAGAAAGGAGGAAAGGCATACCGGCATGTTTGGCTGAACTTCAAAAGTTTAAAGTTACTTATAAGTATTAAATAGGTAATTTTTCTTTTGGGAAGAAATCTTTCCAAATATTTTTTTCCCTTAACATATAAAAGAGTGAGTTTTTTTTTGATAGGTGTCAAATTCCCTCGTCGTCAACCAAAACGACGTCGTTTAATATTTCCCCATTTGTTTTTCATCCATATTCCCTAGATTTATTTTGTTCTTAGGAAGATCGTGGAGGCTCTATTCTTTGACTGCAACTCGTGATGGAGAGTTGGCCGGAAATTCTGAGAAAGAGAATGATGTTTTTGAGTAAGAGAAGGTAGAGTGAGTTTGGAATTGGAAGAGATGGCACTACTTTCTATTTCGATTTGCACTTCAGATTTTCCCGATGTATTCAAAACCAGAAATTTCACAACTTTCTTGAAATAGGCGATGATGAAGATGAAGACGATGATGAAGAGTGTGTATACTTATTTGTATATGTTTAGATAGGAAATTGTAGCAATAAAGACCCCAGAAGTAAATAACAATAAGCAGATGATATTCGATTACAGATTTAGTATTGTGAATTAATATGAATGAATAATGAATTTAATGATGAATTTTCAAGAAATTGTTGGAATTGAATTGATTGTATAGAAACCAGGTAAAAAGAAAAAAAAAATGTATGTGCCTCGTATCTCCATTGCGCACGGAGACATGCACGGTGTCTCTGTGCCTCACGCCGTGTCTCGACATGGAGACATCCTTCACTATCCAAACATAGTGCGTGTCTTCGTGCCTCACGTCGTGTCTCAACATGGAGACATCCTTCACTATCCAAACATAAACATCCTTCTTCTTAACTGTGGCCAAATAATCTCTCTTTTCATACTCATTGCGGTCTTCTTCGTTTTTACCAATGGTAGTAATATCAGTATTGGTGTATGGTTGGGTGTGAATTGGTGTATGGTTGGGTGTGAATCCGATAAAGAACTTGAAAATTGATGAATTTGAGCTGAAGAAGTTCTTGTTCTTGGGCTCATTTTCTGATCATCATCTTTTATTTGAAGATTAGAAAAAGAAAGTCTATTTTCTTCACTTTAAAAAGGAAAAAAGAAAAAAAAAATTATGAAGCCAGCTTCGTGCTGCACGAAGCTGGCTCTAGCTCCGTGCGTGCAAGGAGACGCTGTGTGCATCTCCGTGCGCATGTGCGTCTCCATGCGCAATTTTTTTTCCTTTTTTTTTTTTTAAGCTATTGGCATTTTAAAATTATAAAGTCAAACAAATCACCATTTTTTTAAACAAAGAACTTGTGAATTTAATGTAAATTATTTATTCATTAATTTCTTTTTGTTCTTACTTCAATCATTTATTTTTTAAAAATAAAAATAAAAAAAGAAATTCACTTGTATACAATAATAATTTCAATCATTTATTTGTTTAATAAAGATCTTTGAATTGTGTGATTTTACTGTTTTCAAAATCTTTAGTGCTTCCCCTTGATTCCCATCAATGGAAACAAAGGTTTGTGATTTTCTTGCTTCAATTCGATTTCCATATATTAATTAAGCATTTTGTAGCATTATTGCAGTTAATTATGATTTATTGTCTATTACTCCAGGGGCTTTACTTTTGAAATTAAAGACGATCCCCGACAACAAACCATAACTCTGACAAGAGAATATCAGAATGAAATTATCATTGTATACTGGTGAATTCCCTTTTTACTTTTAATTTCCTTTCTTAGTTTTAATAGTTTGATTTTTTTTTTCGGTTTTCTCAGGTGCGTTTTACTGCAATTCGTCAGTGGCTTCAAGTTATGCTAAGTAAAAGTTTTTTACATTGAGATACATTTAGCATAAAATTGTATATAAAACTTTTTTTTTTTTTTATATTTCATC
>CAIGRL010196236.1:0-16579 GCA_903798325.1 Fraxinus xanthoxyloides | reverse complement strand
TCTAAATCTCAAACTCACCTCCCGATTCGTAAGAGACTCACTTAATCATCAAATTATTTATCAGGTAATTTAATGCATTAAACGCATAATAAAACAACACATAAATAAATAAATCACATAAATCTTAAATAAAAAACGATAAAGGATCACAAGTCAACTAAATTGTTTTCCCTAATATAAAAATTAGTTATTCATACTGGAAAAATAAAAATACAAAAAAGTGAAAAGATATCACCAAAAATTGACGAAACGTGAAAATTTCTAGTGTTTGCAGTTTCATTTATTTCCTTTCTCTTTCTTATCTGCGTTTTTGCCACTGCTTTTACTTTTTTCTTTCTTTTCTTTCTCTTTCTTTTGCTGACGGCTTTTTCTTTTCTTTCTTTCTTCCTTTCTTTTTCTCTCTTCTCTTCCAGCGCCGCCTCTGTTTTTCATTTTCTTCCGTCCTTTTCTTGTCCCCTTATTTTCTCTCCGTCCGTGAATGTCCCCATCTCCTCCAATGCACAACTTTTTTTGCTCTTTTCAACCAAGAAGTCCAAACCCATACATTCCAAATTGAAGCCTAATTAATTCCAATGTCCAATTAAATTAATGCTTGCTTTCAAGTCTTCAATTCTTTCATGTAATGCAAGTTAGTCCTTGAAACAAATTTATATTCAATCACTATGCCTAAGTCAATTCATTTGCACAATAACTATCAAATTTCACATGGAAAATCATCCATTTATCTAAGCATGCAACTTATTTACCAATCATATATCAATTTATTTTTTCAATATATTTATTATTGCCAGCTATATTAATTCATCCACGCAAACATACAAATATATTCAAACTAACTAAAATAAAATATTTTTGAATTTTACAAATTTTCCATTTTTTGTATTTCCCTCTTATATAAATCAAAAAAGCACACTAAAAGCATATAAAAATAAAAACTCAATGTTTTCCACTAGCAAACTTAAAGTAGACATTGACATTAATGTATTAAAGTCTAAGTAAGCATATAAAGGGACAAGGAAGAAAATGAAGAAAATATTCACCAAATTTATTAGGAGGTGGTGGTTGCAATGGCATGAGTGCAAGATCTAGAAGGTCCTCTTAAATCATGTTGTCACGTTGGTCAATATTGATTTGAGTGTTTTGCAATATCATGTACCTGTAAAATGAGGAAAAATAACACATTAATGATCAAATAAGTTGGAACAAGTAGTACTTAGCCCAAACATCTAATAAAAAAACAATAACTCAAGGATCTAAGGGAAAACGGGGATATAGATGATGATACCCTAATTAAAACTATAAATTAAACTAATTTATCATATATCTAAAAAGTACAATAAGTAAAAGGGGAGAAATTGGGTTGCCTCCCAATAATCTCTTTGTTTATAGTTCTTAATTTGATTTTGTTGTTTTCTGGCTACTCAAGGGGTGTGAAAAGAGAATTCTCAACCTCGTATATGATGCATTGGTTGTTCTTCTGTTGTTCATATTTGAGCTTCCAAACTACCAGGTTTCCATTGTTGTGCCCAACAATTCCACCTTCATCCTTCTTGTTCTTGTGTCTTCCCCAATAGTTCACTTTTTGGAAATCCTCAAAGTATGATGGTTGCCTTTTTGGAATGTCCATAGTGAAGCTCTGCCGCATATCCTCTACCTTCAAGACCACCTGGTTTGTTTCAAAATCCAGTATGGTACTACTCACTGATAGAAATGGCCTTCCCAGGATAATTGGCATCTGATATGCCTTTTTCATGTCCAGAATGATGAAGTCAGGTGAAAAACATGAATTTTCCAACCTTGATGAGTATGTCTTCTAATATTCTATATGGGTGCGTTAGTGATATGTAAGCCAACTACAGGATTATGTTAGCTACATTTTGATATCCCAATCCTAGATTCCTATAAAAAGCTGGGGAATCGAATTATTACTAGCTCCTAAATCAATTGAAGCATCAAAGTAAAGTGAAACTCCCTACATCTTTTATTTTGGGAGGGATCTTCATGATTACACTACATTCTTCAAACTAATGAAAGGAATGTTGACATGTTTCTTTTGGAGGACATCTAGAATTTGATAAATCGCCTCTCCGTTTGGTGCTTTACAGCCTTTGAGGAAACATGATTGGAGGTGAGCGTGTACTGATAGGAATGGTTGGCTTAACCAGTGGACTGTCTGAAAGCTTTAGTTGATCCTTCTCTGATGATTATTCAGATTGCTTCGCTTTTTTTGCCCTTGATAGGTTGTATAATTCACTGTCTCAACTACTAATACCTACTCACGCGGGTTCTTCAATGTGTCTTTAGTTACGATCTACCCCCACCCGATTCTCTAAATTTTGTATAGAGTCTTACTAGTTTTGCATAGTAGTCTTAGTGTTAGTAATGTACTTAACAAGTAGATCCTCCAAGGATACCCTCTTCTCTTGTTGTTGCTGAATCACTGGTGGATTACCCTTCATTTGATAACTCTGATCCAAATTATCCACCTAATAGAAGTTGGGATGCTTGTTTAAACTCGAATGGTAGTTGTTAGAGTAGGGCTCGTTTTCTGCCTTTGATAATTCTGTGCATAGCTGACCTCTGCAGGCTGACCCATGTGAGATATGCTAAGGGACAACTAATAGTGATATGATCTACCCGATATGATCTACCCTACAACCTTCGTAAATTGGTGCTAATTGATGTGACATGTTCACGACTGAGTTAGATTGTCAAATATCTTCGTTATTGCTTCTATCTGTGCCGCTAACGATGTCACTGTATCAACATTATGCATACCAGTTGCCTTCCTCAAAGCTTCTTTGTTGCTCGACCACATAGAATGGTTTTCTACTATTCTTTCTTACAATTTGTGAGCAACATCAATGTCCATTGTCATTACTGATCCATTCGCAGAAGCATCTACCATGTTCTTGAATTCTTAGCGTATTCCATAGTAAAAGACGTACACTTGTTCTTGCTTAGGAATGCCAAGATTGGGGCACTTCCTGAACAAATTTGTGTACCTTTCACATGCCTCTACATAGCTCTCGAGGTCCTTCTATTTAAATTTGTAGATTTCATTCCGAAATTTGATGGACTAGAGATAGTGGGAAGAACTTCATCTTGAAATTTTGCACCATGTCATTCTATAAAAAATGCTCTCGAGAGGTAACATAAGGACCGACTCTCAATTGAACTTGGTGAATTTGATATAGAGTTTAAACTCTGACCTTTAATCAAGGCACAAGCCCTGGCGGACTTCATAACAGAACTTACCCCAACCCATCCGGGGTTAAGGGATACTAGTCTGACCAACATTGTGGACATTTAGGGACATATATGTTGATGGTGCATCTAGCTGCTTGAGCTCGAGTGTAGGGATCATAATTATCAACATAGATAAACTCAAAAAGATTCAGAGTACGTTCAGATTTAAGTTTGAGTCTATCAATAATAAGCTAAGTACGAGGCATTGTCATGAATTTTGAACTCGCCCACAATCTTGAACTCGAACACCTAATGGTCTTCAGTAACTCAAAACTTTTTGTTGGCCAAATTAAGCATACATTTGAAAAGAAAAACGAGAAAATGAGATTATATTGCCTAAAAGTTCATAATCTTCAAAAGCAATTCAGAAGTTGCGAAATTTTGAAAAATGTCTGAGCTCAAAATGGTAAGGCTAATACCCTATCTAGGTTCATATTCATGGGGATAGATGGAGTTAACAAGACAGTCCACGTCAAGTTTCCAAGGCAACCTAGTATATATGAAAAACTTGACATCGTGGCTATCAACCATGAGCCCTCATGGATGGATCTAATAGTTGACTACATGACTAATAGAAAACTACCAAAGGATCCTTGAATAGCAGGGACATTAGATCTAGAACATCATGGTACTGCATGATTAGTGGAGTCCTCTTTTGAAGGAGCTTTATACTTCCATATCTTAGGTTCCTCGGACCTTTGAGTCATCACAGGCCCTAGCTGAAGTTCATGAAGAAATTTGTAGAAATCATCAACAAACTAAAGCCTTAGCATTTAAACTCATAAAATATGGGTATTATTGGGCATCCACGAAGAAAGATGTATTAAACTGTGTTAAAAAATACGAGTGCTAGAGATTTGGCAATGTTATTATTTCTCCTTTTAAGGACATTACCCGCATTCATCACTTAGGCCCCTTTGGAAAATTGGTGGACATCCTCAGACTTTTTTCATTGCTCAAGGTTAGTTGAAGTTCCTCGATATAGTAGTGGAATATTTTACCAAATGGACAGTGGCAGAACCCTTAGAAATAATCTCAGAGCCCGAACTCAAAACATTTATCTAGAAGTCTATTGCACGCAAGTTTAAGCTACCTAAGGTACTCATAATTGATAATGGTGGACAATTTAACAACTCTCAATTTAGAAGTTCCTGCACCAACTTGGGATTGACCATCATTTGGTGTCGGTTTCAATTTTCAAAGCAACGAGCTCGTCGAAGTAACAATTTTATTATATTGTAAGACCTTTGGACAATGATTGGGGATGATAAGGGCACTTGCCCTGACGAGCTATCCTCTATCCTTTGGGTTTATAGAAAATCTCACAAAATAACAACGCGAGAAATCCCCTTCATGCTAGCCTTTAGTCTTGAAACAACAATCCCAGTCGAAGTCAGCCTACCCAGCCTCAAAAGATTCAACCTTGAGGTCGAGGAATGCACTACTAAGCATCTAAACCACTTTAAAGAAGTCTATGAACAAGCTTTCTTGAGGATCCTATCAAAACAGATCAGCAAAACACTTCAACATCAAGGTGAAGCCAAGAAGATTTAAGGTTGAGGACCTGGCACTTAGAAAGGTAGAAGCAGGTAGTCATGCCCCTGTCAAACATGGATCAATCTGGGAAGGACCTTTTGAAGTAATATGATAAGTCTTAAAGGAGTATACATCCTTCCAGATATATCAAGAAAACCTTTTCTAAGACCTTGGAACACAAATAATTTGAAGATTTATTACAAGTAGTTAGCCCCACCTTACTTAGTAATTTCCTTCGTTTTTCTACATGTTGCTTGGGCTTGCTTGCCCAATTTGCTTTTATTATTTTGTTGGTCGGGCTTACATGGCCCATGTTTACTTTCTAGCTAGGATAAGTTTGTTTTGATTAGTAGTTCATTGGGATATTTGCCCAATGAAGTTCATGTTTCTCTGTTCTTAATAATGCTCGAACTTTGTCATGTGCAAGAACCTCAAGCCTTGCCATGTGCAAACGCCTAAAGCCTTGCCCCCTTCCCCCCATTCAAGCACCAACAAATTTCAAACATTATAAAGTCATAAAAATTGCGAACTAAAAATCTCAAACCTTTTTAAGTACTTCGATAACTTTTGTCAGGATCTAATATTTCAAATACAATAACCTCGGGTTATATTTGGTCAAAAGAGTTTGAACATCCTCGAGGTAGCAAATCTTAAAACACCTCGAGTTATAATAAGTCTTTCAAGTTTTAACACCTTGGATATTTTAATCATTGAACAAAGTTGCTCGTGTTTAAAACATCCTTATGTAACATGCCCTTAAGTTATTAACTTGTAAGCATTAACAAAGTTGATTATCTAAACATCGAGTCACTTCCTATATCGGGGTTGTAACTTGTTCATTTTTAACAATAGAAATGATCGAGGTTGATTAAATGATGAGTCAATACGAACAACGAGAATATGGCAAAAAACACATAAGAGGTCAAGAACAACACTTGCATTCAAGCAACAAAAGTTTAGTACATCATTATAAAAAGATGGAACGGGGTTGGGGTATCTAGTCTAGGTCTTTAGTGGTAGAGGGCCTACTAGCATCTTATCATATCTGACCTCAACGTCTTCATCATCAGCCTCGACCTCTTCAAATTCTGAAAGCTCGAAATTCAACCTCGATCTCATTGCCTTTTCATGTTAATCCTGTGTAATCCCGCTCCTTCTAAAGGAGTTCACGCTCAACCTTAAGCTCGAAATTCTTTTGTCGCAATGGTCAACAAATTCCACAAGCCCGATAATTTGTGGGACTCGTCCATCCTTTGTAGATCAAGGTCCCTAGCTAGACTCAACGTCTGCAAATAAAAACATTATTAGGCTTTGGGAGAAGAACTTCCAAAATAAAAGATAGAAATGCTATTGAAAGATCAAGCCTACCTGACAACATGGCATCGAGCATCGTAAGACCATTGTTAAACCCGACCTCAAACGATGCTCGGGATCAAGGCTCAATGTTGGTAGTCTTCTAATATTGATTCTGAGGTCATCCTCGAGGTCGATGACCTCAAGAACATTTCGGGTCTGACCAGTCTTCATGGTCATCCTTGAGGGTGTCGAATTGAGAATAGGACTCTTATCGTGAGGTCAAGTTGTCCCCCTGACTCTCAAATCATTATCTAGATCGATCTTCTTTCCTTTCTTCAGTCTCTTGGCTTGATCTATCGGAGCCAATGACTTTTTGCCAACGGCTTCCCAAAGGTTCGTATGGTCAAAAGTCATCTCTGCAAGAAAAACACACAAGGCATTAGCTCAAGCTTACAACATGATGAAAATAAAAGAGAAACGTGTGATTGTGCCCTACCTCTGTCTTTAGGTCCCGGGGCACTAACATCACTCCTAAGCACAATCCCCAACTCCTCAGCCACCGAGAATACTCTGTGTTCCCTTATATCTACAGGGGACTCTAGGTATGTGAGCTGAGGCATATTATGCTCTCGATGCTGAGCATCTAAGAGTATGGCCATAGGGAAAATCGAGTTTCCTAAATCCTCAAAAGTACTACATGATCCCAAAGAGTTCCTAAATTAATATTTATAAATACTCCAAGTCTCGAACTCTTACCTCAGTAAGCACAAAGTACAAGAACTATTTAAAATCCCGAGCTCAACCTTACAAGAGAGAAATTTCAAAAAGTAGAAAGTGACAGATGATGAGAGGGAGAGGTATTTATATGCTCCTAGTGATGCCCAAAGGTCACCAAATCCTGACCGTCAATCCCACACTACGTGTCACTCATCCAGTTAAAATCATACATGACTCATCAATGTCCATGCTCGAGTTGTTGTACCCTTGCATGAAGAACTAGACCTAAAACACATAAGGAATATAGCTCGAATTCTATTCACCTGATCCCTAAAGCACTTGTCCCATCCAAATGTGACCTCGACCTTCGCTCACAGGTGCACGGGGGCATGTGATACGTACAATTTGTTCAACCCCGAGCATGAGCTTACAAAGGCTTATCCCAAGGACTCTCAGTACAACAATGAACATGTTTTATAAACAAATGGTCGGGTCTTCCCCCTGAGCCCCATGAGAGGCTCATGCAACATTTCAAACCATGTTTTCCTTGGGATTATTCATCATCAAGTATAGTCCTTCGTGTCTAGGTAAAAGCATCCTCCACGAATTCCCTTAGCTTAGTCTTCGGTATGTTAGCTTATTCTCGTAGGACACTACCTCCATATTCCTAACCTTAACCAAAAACCACAAATCTATAACTCCAACCAATTTACTTCTCTTAACCACTTTTGAACTTATGGTTCAAAATGTACTGAATCGTTGACAAATAATAGATTTGATTAGAAGAATAATCGTCCCACAAGAAATAAATTTCAGTTCAAATTTACTAGTTCAAATAAATTTGAATTCAAGTTTACTAGCTTTGTACGAAATTCGAATTATGTAACATAAAAGAGTTTTGATTTGTGATTATTCTAAATTATGCTAATAAATATGTAAAAACTTGGATTTGTATAAATGAATGGATGATTCTATTGGATTTAGAATTCTCTATTGTTATTTATTTCAATTCTTGATTTGTAATCTGGTTATATTCATGCATTCTTGACAATTGATAAAGCTTAATATATTTAACTTTCTTTTCCAATATAAATTAATTTTATTTTTATAATAACCCGAGTATAGTCTTAATGTATTTGAATGATTAGAATACATTAAATTTCGGATATCTATATGATTGCAAACGTAATAAATGTCATTTCTAACATATATTGCACTTATTTTAATTTTGTTGTGTTTTAGATTTATTGTGAATCTCTTAATACTACAACAAACAACTAATTATCTAATTGGTGGCCAAATTAAATAATACAATGGATATGCAAAATGCGAGAAATACTAAACTAAATAGATAAACGATGGGGTTTATCTTCATCCAATACAAAAAGGGACTAGCCTAGTATGATTTTATATAAACTACAATAAGATTAATGGAAAAATATCACTCGAATCATAAAATAATGCAAAAGGTGTTGATTTTCAAGTCTAATGTTGAATTTTTCAGTATTTTGATGCAAATGACCTTCAATTCTTATTAAGATTTGATCTCCCGAATTTCATTATATTATCGTGTATAAAGAAGAAAGAGAGAGTTTTCCAATATTTTGGCCAAGTTTTGTATTTATAGGAGTCCAAAAATCAAGTCAAACGCATGAAGTCGTACCCGCGGCATATGAGCAGCACGACAACAAGAGCAATTGAAATGGCTCTTGGTACAGATTGGCCCGCACCGGCTTTCTTCAATAATATTGGAGCGACCGTGTGCATAAACTATTAGCTAGATTTCAATTTAGTCCCTATTTTATGATTCTTGTCCATCTTGAATCCCTTTTTAATGCAATTTTAATCTTTCAGTTTTCTGTTGCGTCCAATTGAATCGGAGAATTTTTCAATGATCAATATTAAGTCTGATCCAACTATTGGAGATGTGCAATTTAGTCCTCAGACTTTAGATTTCATTCTTTTTTGCCCGTTTTCATTTCTTTGTCAAATTCCACCAAATTACCTCGAGTTTTACATACCAAACGAAATTAATAAAAAATTAAGTCATAAGTTATCAAAATTAGCAACAATTGATCTCATTTAATGGCTCCAATGAGTGTGTGAAATAAACTTGTCAAACACCCCCAAATTTTAATGATTGTTTATCCACAAACAAAATAGACATTGACTTAAAAACTTTAAACAAACATAGGTAATCTACCTATGTTTACAGGATTGGAATTTTTGTATCAAAAATATAAACTGTTTCAAAGTCACATTGCTCTTACAAAACTAATGTGTGTAAATATTCATGCAAAACAATATAAATTCATAAAGTGATTCAAATCTCGACCATCCACGGCCAATTTTTTGCATTCATCTCTCGTGTGATGTACACTCCCATACTTATCCTTTTAACCATTTTCCCAAAACGTGATGTAAGGTTGAATTCATGTACTAATCCTTACCTTCTGTAGTTTGATTAGATTTTACTAATTGCAACTCAACACATTAACAAATAAGAATTTTCCTTATTTTTTATTGCTTCAACCTCCAAAAATCAACTAAATTAATAATTCTTTGTCAAAAGTCCAATTCTCCTTAAAAATTGTTTGGAACTTAACCTTAACATGTAGTACGTTAATTTTTTTTTCAAAAAAAATTATTACTTTTACACATCTTATGTACGAACTCTCTCCATTAAATTTTTTAAGTGACCCTTGTAACGTGCTTTCAATCGATGACTCCGAAGTTAGATGACTATAGGGTACCAGATTTTAAATATCCATGTAGGCTTAATTACTCGAGTCACAAAGGCTACGAAGAAGCATTTCACAACAAGACTTGTTTTTGTCATGATTAATGCAATGCCTCTTATTAAATACTTATTCTCAATAATTTGAGTGTTCTACAGCCAACTAGAGGATTATTAGGAGGGAACTCATGTTGTATGATTGCTCTACACTCTTTTGTCAACTATTGTTTCATCTTCTTGTAGCTTTTTCTTCTTAATCAACATCTCTTTCAAAAACTTAATATAATTTGGAATTTGTAGAATGGAGTCAATGAAAGAAATATTGATGTGCAATAAATTAAGGGCATCCAAGAACTTTTTGAATTGCTTCTCCAGCTTATTATTATTCAACCTTTGAGAGAATGGAACTTGAGATATGTATTTATTGATAGGAACATTTGTCTTAACCTATGAAATATTTGATTGGTTTTCTTAATGAACCTTCACTGATTTTTCAGACTGAACGACTTTTTCTTCACTCATGGTTGGTACCTGATTCTCATCGGTACTTTTCTTTTTTAAAGTGATTTTTTGGAAATTGAACTCTACTTCTTGTTGTGATGACCATGACTTGTTCCTCATTAGGATGTCTTCAAATAGGTGGCACATAAAATTGAATAGGGATAGCATGCTTGATTGATGGTTCCTCAATAATTGCATGATTTACAGCTTCATCTACTAATACCTATTCCCGTAGGTTTTTCTGTGTCGTTGTAGGGTACCCTCAATTCTGTTGGAGAATGCAGCTACTATCTTTCCCATCTGAGTTTTCAAATTTTAAATTGCAACCTACTAATTTTGAAAATTAGTCTCAATCTTTGCAATGTACTAAAGCACTAATTCTTCCAACGATGACTTATTCTCTTGCTGCTACTGAAATCCTAGTAGGTTACCATGAATCTATTTTTCCTGATCTGATTATCAGACCATGAGAAGTTTGGATGATTTCTCCACTTGGATTATACGTATTGGCGTAAAAGTTGTTCTGTTACCCATGGAAAATCTACGCATAACTAACCTCCTTATGCTAATACATGTGTGGAGGCTAAAGGACAGATTGCGTTTATATGATATGTCCTACGACCCTCACATACTAGATCTGGTTGGTAAACCATGCTCACATTCTAAGTTAGTTTGTCCAACTTCTTTGTAGTACATCCAACTGGGATGCGATTGTAGTCATTGCATTAATGTTGTGAATCCCTCCTTTCAAATGGCTACATTACTAGGTTTTTGTGATTCTCTCAAAAAGTTCTAAGGCATTGTGTAAGTGCATATCCATCATTGATCCTCTTGTTAAAGCGTTAGCTATGTTAGGATATTCAGGTCGCATGCCTGAATACAATATGCATATCTTAGTATTTTTTGGAATGTCCACATTAAGGCTCTTTTTGAAATAATCTTTTAACATTTCTCATGCTTCTGGATAGCTCTCGAGGTCTATTTTCTTAAAAGTATGTAGTTCATTTCTAATCTGATGGACTCGAGAATGCGAAAATAATTTCAAACTGAATTTTTGTACATATCATTCCATGAAAGGATAATCCCAGGAAGTAGTGAGATTAGTCATTCTCGTGCACCTCCCATTAAAGTGGGAGGGAAGAAATGCAGTCTAAAAGTGTCAGCTGATATGCCTTCATGACTAAACACTTCGCAAAGCATCAAGAAAGCTCAAATATGTTCATGGAGATTTTCAGCTGATTTTCCAGAGAACCTGATATCATGATGATTTTGAAATAAGTTGATGACATCAGGTCTAATGTGAAAGTTGGCCTAACCAAAAGATAGATAAACAATAACTTGTTGCACACAAGTAGGTATGGAATTTAAATAATCCATAAGAACATCTCTTGGTGGATCTAGTTGTTTTGGAGGATATGGGGTAACTGAATTTGATTGTGATTTTGATTTTTTACCATTTTTCTTGCTTCTCTTTGTTATCTTCTTCGTCGTCTGAAGGTTATTTCAAACTTAGTATCCAATGGTAGGAGCTCAATTTTTTTCAAAATCTTACATATACTAAAAAATTAAACAATGGAGATTAATTATTTAATAGCCTAAAACAAAATAAAAGAAAAAAATCGAATACTATATAACTAATAAACTCAAATTAAAATACTTTATTCCCCGAAAATCTTGCTGAAAACCTGATCGTGAGAAATCTCACAAGCGTATGAGATCGTTGACATGTAATAGATTTGATGAGAAGAGTTATCGTCCCACAAAGAATAAAAACAATTCAAGTCTATTAGCTTTGTATCGAGTTCAAATTTATACTAAGGTTTCATCCATGTTCAAGGTCAAACCAAAGACTTTAGCTTTATTGTTGATCGAGGCCTCTAGAACATTTCTATCCACATTAGAGTTCTACATATTCTTTATTTTAGGGGAGCCTATTTGTTCGAGGTGTATTTCACTCAATTATGCCTCAACGGTTGGGGTTCAAATGTTCAAAAGACATCTGGGTATATAATTGGGCCCTTTTGTGGTTCACATGAAATCCAAGTGAAACATAATTATTTCAATAGGTAACAATATGGTCCAGGGGTTTGAAGAGCATTAATATCATTAGTAAGTCCTTTTGAGACTTAATAGAGTATAAAAACTTGGTTGGGAAAGGAATGTCCCCATCAAGTGTGAGAAGATAAGCCTCTCTTGATCAATTCGACAAGAAAGAAACAACTTTACCAATCGTTTTGGAAGTAGGGCAAGATAGAAATTTTAAATTGTTCATAAGTAGGTAAGACTTGATAATGATAGGAAATGACGATGTAATATTCGTATCTACTATCAACTTCATCTCAAATAAAGACCTAAAAACTTTGATCGATGGCTCCAAGCTAGCATCATATGCAATTGTTATTGATCATCATGTTATTGCTACTTCACGTACTCATATTCTATCAGTTGTTCTACCAGTTAGCACATCCTTGTTAGTTATTAGCATTGTTTCTCCTTAGACTATTTATGTTCTGCCTCATGCTCAGAGTATAGTTACTACTACTTTGAGTAGTCCTCAAATTTATTCAGTTACCCCTTTAGTTGATCTCACAGTGATTCAATCAATTGCTCATACAGTTTAGCTCCTTCGACTGTTTTTACTTCAGCTGCTAATACTCTGACTCCACCATGGGATGCTAACCAGTCTATGCTTCATATTTGATCCCCTTGTGGATTTATGATTCAGAGGCTACATGTATCAGTTAACTCAGAGGATATAGCTATTATGGTTACACATATTCCAGGACCTACTCCAGGTCGGGTTCAGGCTTCTTCTACTATCACTCCTCCCATCGTCAATAGAATGTGGAGGCATATATTCATTCCTACATTTTAAGCAGTTAGATACAAAAAGGTCATCACATATCGAGTTCCACTAGTAAGGCCCATTTCGCAGATCTTCTTCTGATGATTTGGTAGGTATGGTTGAGAGGACAGAGAATGATGATTTTGTCCCAATTAGTTGGACAAACACCCACGAGCTACTGACACTCTATTCCCAAGAACGGTTATTACGAGTCAGTCACAGGATACATCTTTACATTCCCTGTCTTTATGAGTATCATTGTATGAAATGCGAGAAGTATAGCTAGTGTAGCTACGCGTAGGCACCTTTAGCTTTATCAGGTTTTCCTTTTCGTTATATTGTAGACCTTTTTTCTTCAGCATAGATTTGAAGGTATTCAACAATATCTGCGATTCAACACAAAGTTCAGAATAAGTCGAATAAGATCTAGCTTTTCTGGAATGTGGGAAATACTATTGCCATTATTAATGATCACCCCAATTTCTTCATGCTAAAGTTGAGGATCCCAGACTAGCACGTCTGATCTTATTGACTCCAGTCTATGCTTTCTGTGATCCAACTATTAGAAGGGACTTGAGGGCAAGTCTTCACCACATTTATCTTAATATGGGTTGCCCTTATCTAGTTGGGAGAGATTTTAACGTTATTTTACAAGACGATGAGCGCACTGAACACAACACTAGGGATGGAAGTACAACTATCTTCTTTGATATGATATTGGATTGTGGTTTGGAGAACTCTGGTTTTTCAAAGAGTCCGTATACTTGGATCAATGGCCAAGTCAAGAAGAGATTGGATAGAGTATGATGAACTCTATAGCTGCAGTGCTTTTTCGACAACTTACAATAAGGCATCCAAATCGAACTTCATATGATCAATCGCCTTTACTTCTAAAATGGACTTCTGATAGCCTAGACCTTTTCGATTCCTCAACGTATAGACCAAGCATCATGATTTTTCAG
Source organism: Fraxinus xanthoxyloides (assembly GCA_903798325.1). Classification (NCBI taxonomy): domain Eukaryota; kingdom Viridiplantae; phylum Streptophyta; class Magnoliopsida; order Lamiales; family Oleaceae; genus Fraxinus; species Fraxinus xanthoxyloides. Next base: position 2,736 of record CAIGRL010196236.1, on the reverse strand, counting down.
CATTTGTCTCTCAAAAGTAGTCACTTCTTACTCATCTTAAAGGGATGACTGCTCTCTGAAAGAAGTTCTTTAGCTGAAACATGGACTAAGTTGGTGGAATGGACATGTATTCGGTGATGTTTTTCTAATGGATGAGGGATGCTGGGGATAGGGTCGACGAGGCTAAGACTGAATATGACAGAGGCCTTACACCAGAGCATCGTGACTTATTGCATCATCTACTCCCGCTGACATTCAGAGTTCAACTATCTCATTTTACGAGGATCTCATATCTGCTCCTCCATAGTCTCTGGATCCCATCCGCCCAGACATCATTCACAGGCTACTAACTGAGGTAGATAATATGGCACTTAATCACCCCTTTTGATTCATGAGGTACTGAAGGTAGTTTTCAATATGACGCTGACAATGTTGCCGGCCTCCATGGATTGTCTTCCCTATTTTTCCAGCATTGTTGGGACGTTATTCAGAATGATGTATACATGACAATCATCAATTTTTATAAGGGTGGTCATTTGCCTTGTGGATTTGTAGTCACCTCATTGTCTTGCTCTCGAAGAGGGAGAATACCTGCAAGTGAATGGATTTCTGATTATTAGCTTATGTACGATGTTCAATAAGCTTATCACCAAGATTTTGAACATCAGATTGAGTTCACTACTACAACACATTATTTCTCCTCAACATGATGGTTTTATCCATGGTCACCTTATTAGGGATAATGTTTTGTTGACTCAAGAGCTCATCTATACTTTGGACGCTATAGTGCAAGAGTGAATACTATGCTAAAACTTGACATGGCTAAGGCCAGACAGTTCATCTTTGAGTATCAGTTTTCAGTGCTCCTAAATGGTTGAGCCTGTGGTTTTTTCTCTTCCTCACGAGATCTCAAATAGGGTGATCCTATTTTACCCTCCATTTTCATTATCGCTATAGACTACTTCTCTCGTCTGCTTTCTCAGTTGTTTGAGACATAACCCAGTATGCGGTATCAACGTAGGAGTATTTCTCTTATCTCATATCTTTCATTTACTGACTACATGATCATATTTGCCAATGGTAGAAATAGTTTTTTAGAGGGTCATCGAATGTCTAGAGCATTATGATGGGATATCTGGTCAGTTGGTGAATTGATTATGCCCAAAGAATAACGTGATAGTTGTAGTAAACTTTGGGGTATCGTATCTATAAGGAGATGAGAAAATTACAAAAAGGATGGTTGTTCTCACGAATTATAGGAAATATATTTGCTTATCACGGAATTGAGATTAATTTTTGGAAATAAGGAAATTAAAGTCAATGACAAAGATAGTAAAGCGTCGGAACTCTCTCAATTGGATCGGATCAATGACATCAATTATACCATTTTTATAACAGAATGAGAGGCTTTCATCTTGGCACTCTAATCGGGAGATATGTCGTTTAATCCTAATTTAATTCTAACGTGATCCTAATGGTTAATCTTCCTATTGCAATGTCATTCTTGGTTTATTGAAATCAGATTCAAAATCGACTATATACTAAAGCGTAAAGCTTTAGAGAATCACACCAATAAACTTAAATAATTGAGATTGAAACCTAAGTAATTATTTCAACCAATCCATAGAGAGAGCGTGACTAATTCTATGACCAATTTAATAAAAACTATGTCAATCTCAAAATTAATTCATGATGAAGAGAATAAAACCATTAAATCAATTTAATTTCAATTGTAACTCTAGAATCTAGTTTCCCTATAACACAATCCCACATTAATGTAATGGAATAAGATCTTTATACATCTAGTATAAAGTATTAAACAATCCACCAATAACATCAAAAGATAATAATTCAACAAATATTTCAATTCGTCGATAGAAAAAGCCTGACTGAATCTATGATTAATTTAATAAAGTTAAATCAATCTCATTCACAATTCTTGAAAAGAAACTATCAATTGTAGAGTCATTCAACAAGAGAACACCAAAATATGTGTGAATAGTAGATGTGAAATCACCTATTCTGGAAGATTTCCTCCCTAACTTCACCGAAAGAATTAATTGTTCATGGTGTTTCTTGAGCCCAAGAGATGATGAAGTTGAAGAGTCCGGCGTCTGGGGTCTTCTGGTGTGTTTTAGGGTTGAAAGACGCATGAGAAATTAGTTAGCATAATTGTTGGAATCAGTTTCGAAAACTGAAATTTCGCGCACAGAAATGACATATGCAACTGCACAGTTCAAACATATGCGGTCACATAGAACAACGTATTTCAGCCTCTTGATTCGCTTTCTGTGCAATCACATGAATTTTTAACCGTGCGACCGCATGGTTTTACCTTTTTTTCTATCGGACAGCTTTTAGTATTTTGACCATAACTTTCTCTCCTGATGTCCGATTGAAATGATTCAAGTTGTGTTGGAATGCTATCTGAAAGGAATACAACTTTGCTTCATGTCAACTTCCAATTCGATCGTCTATCATGTCAAAAAGTCAAAAAAAAGGTCTCAATATAAGGCTGAAAACTGGTACAAAACTTTTCATCTTGAAAGTTGATATGTGATAATGTTTTGGCTATATTCATCCCTTTGACTCCTTTCCTTATCTAATTGACCTCCAAAGCTCTCGAATCTTCATCACAAGGTTAGAAACAAGTTTAGATTATTTGGACTTTAGTCCTGAACTGTCACTTTCTTCCATTTTGGTCATTTTTTGCTCTTTTCTTCTAATTTCCAATGTATTCGTCCATTTGCAACCTAA
>CAIGRL010196225.1:0-14349 GCA_903798325.1 Fraxinus xanthoxyloides | reverse complement strand
CACTTTTTGAGTGTGTCACTTTTTAATATGTATAACTTCTTTTAATTTGTGCCACTTTTTTGAATTCATCACTTTTTTAAAATTTGTCACTTTTTGAATTTTGTCAATTTTTTAGTATTTATCACTTTTTTAGTGATAAACATCAATTTTTAATAAAAGTGACGTTGTATGCCACTTAACTTTTAAAAGTGCAGTGAACCACTTTTTTTAGTTCTTTGTCACCTTTTAAATTTGTCACTTTTTAAGAAGATAAAAAATTGGAATAATATGTTATATTTTTCTAACATAATCGGCATGTGGATTGGCTTGAACGTGGTGATTATTTTAAGAACGTGATTATTGGAGCTGCACAAATGGATGGTGTTATTTCGATATTTGTCACTTTTTTTTTTAGTTTTGTCACTTTTTTTTTAGTTTGTGTCACTTTTTTCAAAAAATGTGAAAAAGTGACATTGTCTCATTTTACACCGTAACTCCCTAAAGCCTTTTCATATAATCTTTCAAAACATTGCTAATCTTAAGGGTATTTTTATAAGTAACCTTTTTAGGCTTTAGGCTCAGGGCAATGGAAGGCCCGGCTCAGGGCAATGGAAGTGGCCTTTTTAGGAGTGAAGATAAAGTTGCCCAAATAATTAATTTCAGGGGTATATTTCGTAATATAGACTAAAGAAAATCAATGATAATTAATTAGTTAAACTTCATTATGCTAATAATAATTTAATCAAATAATATCAATTGGGTCGAAAATGCCTTTGCTGCAATAATTTTTATTTTGGTCTTGGTTGATTCATATCACTTTCTATTTACATAATATAATTTTATAATAATTGACTCAAACTTGCACTAATTTGATAATTTGACATTAATGTTAGTCATATTGATGTTCTTATATTTATAGTGCATAAATTAAAATAAAGTAACATAGTAGAAATAGCGTGACATGATATTTAAGAAATGTGCATGGATAAAAATAAATAAGTGAATAATAAGTATGTTCAAGTTCCTAAATAAAATGGCAACATATAGGACTCATGCTACGTTGTCGTTGACGGCTAGGGATTGCAATTCAAAAATAAATAAATTATTAAGAACTTTAAGGTAAGTAAATTATTATGTGAATATGATATTTGAATTTTACATTTTATGTTATTAATGCTTTTTGTGACAAATTGATGCACGTCAATGCATTCTCAAACATAAATAAAGTTTCAAGAAACAAATAGTCTTCAAATGTCAAAAAATATTTTAAAAGGATATGTATCTTGAATGTTTTTGTTAAGAAGAGTATGCATTGAAAGGTGTGAATAGGAAATCAATAAAGTTAGTTGTAAAACATGGTTGACAATTATGTGTTGTCAAAATTCGAACTATTGATATAAAAAAACAGTTTTTAACATGGGAGATCGGCACATCCAACCAATTTTGAATATTTAATTTTAATGTTAATCGCTTTACGATACTATTGATAGAATGAATCAAGTTCCAAAAAACAATTGTTCCCAGCATTCTAATTGATTAGTTCTTGTATTTTATCAAGTACAATTTTTTTTTTTTTTTAAATGAAGCGATGTTTATTATGTTAAAGAAAAATATAGTCCTCTATTTTGCATTTATGATTTTAAAAGAAAATTAATGATAATAATTTCAAATATAGGACATTTAAGTTTGGGGTTGGGTTGTAACAACCTTGTTTTTATTCTTGGAAAGATTGTATTCCTCTTTAGTCTTTATATTAAGATTGTTTGGTTTGGGGCTTAATTGATTAGACATCGGATATAGGGATGACAATGGGGCGGGTAAGGGAAGGGTCGGTCATTCCCACCCCCGTCCCGTCGGGCATTTTTATTACCTTGTCACATCCCCATCCCCATACCCGATTAAAGTTGGATCGGGATTGGGCGGGCAAGTAACTTGCTCCATTTATTGCCCCATTTATTTTATTTTTTATTTATTTTAATTTTTGCTTTTAATTTTTTATATCTTTAATTAGTAAATATTATTACTTTTTTACTAATTTATTAAAAGCAACTTATGCTTTTTTTAAAAATGACGATAAATTTATTATTTTTGTTTGATAAAAAATTTAAATTTGAAATTAATTTTAAACAGGAGAGAATATGTTTCCCGTGCCCGATTCGAGATAATGACTCTTACCCCGTCCCTGTCATGTTTACTCGGTTGGGCGGGTAATCCCCGCTCCATTCGGGGTGAGAACACACGGATATCGGGTTGAACGAATTTTTTTGTCATCCCTAATCGGATAACTCTAATATTTCCTAAGAACAGTTTCTACGCGATAGATAGGGGTATGTTTGTTTGAAATCTAAGTTTCCTGCTCTCCAAATAGTATGGCAGCCTGTCTTTTGGTGGATTAGTCTAATAGATTGACTGATTAATAGAATACTTGGACCCAGTCCAATATTGACCACAATTAAAGTTGAAATATGTTGTTCATTTTGAAAGTAGTCGGTTAACATTTTTGTCTAATTAATAAGGAGAGAAGAAATATTTTCTAACATGTTTAAAACTAAACATTTACATTGTTAGGTTTTAATTGTATGACAATTCTTCAAACAAAATGATTATTGTAAAAAGAATAGAATTATTACGAAAAGGTTGTAAAAGTCGAGAAATCTTTTAGAGGGTTGTATAGATGAGTTATGAGTATTTGGATTCGAGTATGGAACAAGAAGAAAGAGTTGTCGGATTTACGTTGGTTTGTCCCCTTGCTAATGCTCGAGCATCCAAATCAAAATTATTGTCGCCCAACTCTTGTCTGTCGCTAGCCCGGCGCTCGAGTGACGGTATTATCCGAGAAATCCTATTGCACTTTTCAAGAGTTTTATCTATCATATACTATCTAAACTCCTCCTATCATAAATACTCATTGCCTAGTACGTTTTAGGGGGTTGATCATTTTTACATTTTCATAACATCATTCCAAAATCCAAGAATCCAGAAATCTAGATTAATCTTTTAATTCTTGAGATTAATCAATTACAACTTTGGGAAAAATATCGAATTCATATAATCCAAAACACTCACTTCCTATATATTATAAGAAAAGTACTTTCTCATTAACTTTCAGAGGCTGCGGAAGATTGATGGAGGTTAGACCAAAAATACAGGAAGAGTACAAAAACAAGGTATTCTTTGTGTTCCACATGAGATAAACAATTTTAGAAGATCGGGAGCAGGTGTGAGTAAAGCACGTTCCAACGGGTCTTGAAGATTGTAGGAATTAGATCGGGGAGTGGGTTTTCTAAGCTGGATCCTACTGTAAGTCTTTTATTCTCTATAGTGGAAACTATTGGCTTGGTTCCAAACTCTCCATCATCAAATCTTGTATTGTTTACCGCTTTAATTATTTATTGTTGCAATTCAACATAGGATAACTTGACTTGATTGACTAAACATTTAGAACAATTAAAAAGTGACTTATTGCTTTTAATTAATAAATCTAATTCTGTGTTATTCACCTATTAGGTGATTTTACGATTGAACTAGTAATTTTCAAGTGGTATTAGATGCATTAATATGTGTAAAAGTGTATATGACAAATAATTTATCACTCTCATAGAAATATTAGATGCATTAATATGTGTAAAAGTGCGTGCACCCATGTGAAAAAATATTACACATGCTAGACCGTCATCTAATCTATGTATGGGGTATTGATTCTTTGCCATACCATGACGAAATGCTTCTCCTTCCATAGTCATTAAATTATCTACTTGTTTCGAATCAATTGGATACTCAATGGGTGGTATCCCACTAAATAAGTCTTCATCGAACGAGTCTTTGAGTTCCTGTAATATTCAAACCGGAGAGGGGTTTGTTAGTTCTTACTAAAGTCCTCTCAATCTCACATTTTTTGCATAGAAATTTACTTTTGATTTTTCTCTCCGTCAATAGACTCTGTCTTTTCTCTCTTGCGGCTCTGCTATTTTTTTTACAATTAGCCACCTCGCTATTTTCTCTCGTAATCTCATTTTGTATTTCTTTTCTTCATCACTCTCAATCTCAATTGGTCCTCATAGACCTATTATGGTATTAATAGTACAAGACTCTCCCATCTTTTACAAAGTTGTACATTTTCTTGAATCCATCATGTTTAACATTCATATCATACTGTTATGACCTTTTCCAACAAAATGTGCCCAACATGCATAGGAACTATATCACACATTACTTCATCACTATACCTCCCAATTGAGAAATTCACCAAAACTCTTATATTCACCTTAACCTCTCCACATTCATCTAGTCACTGCAATTTATAAGGCTTATGATGTTTTATCATAATCATAATTTCTCAATAAGTGTAGTACTAACAAATTAGTACAACTACCCCCATCAATAATCAAACTACATACCGTACTTTTCAAATGGCATCGAGTATGAAAGATATTTTTCCATTGCTGTTCCACATCATCTAATCTGATTTGTGTACTGAGAGTATGCATCACCATAAGTAACTTACCTCATAACGGGTACTCTATTCTATCTCTTTCATTAGCATCTTCTAATGCGTGGATATCATCACCATCACTATCACTCACCACTTTTCCATTGTCACGCAAGATCATTACCCTTTTGTTTGGACATTGAGAAGTAATGTGCTCCGATCCCAAACATCTAAAGCATTTGATATCCCGTGTCTCAGAAGGTTGGGAATCCGTTTTGAGTGTAATTTTGATAACAACTTCCTCATTTTCCCTTGGTGGTTTGGTCTTACTACTCGAAATAGCCCTCACCTCTATTATCATCCTTCTTCGATTTCCAGGAAGAGTTAGGACTCTAAGAACCAATGAATATCTAGTTGTCTCCTTCCTCTTCAATTGCTTTTCCACCTTCATACCTACATGTAGCATGTCTCTAACTCCACTTAATGTTGCAACTTTATGACATTTAGCTATATCCATATTCAAACTATTCAAAAATTGAGTCATGATGGCCTCCCTATCCTCCTCAATATTCGCTCTAGTCATAGCAATCTCTACCTCCTTGTGATAATCTTCTACGCTCCTAGAACCTTGGTAGAGGCTTTGCAATTTTTTATGAAACTCCATTTAATAAGATTAGGCACGAACTTTTGTTTCATGATAGCTTTCAATTCTTCATATATATTAATAGGCCTCTCATGGTTCCTCCTCTTGGATGTTACTACTTGATCCCACCAAATGATAACATAATCGATACATTGAAGCACTGCAATCTTTACCTTCTTTTCCTCCAAGTAGTTGTGACAATTAAATATCAATTCTACTTTCTTTTCCCACTCCAAGTATGCCTCCGGATTACTCTTTCCTTTTAATGAAGGAATTATCATTTTGATATTGACCATAGTTCTATCAACACCATCGCTAACAAGATCTCTACCCCTCCTTTCATGCCTAACTCATCTATCGCATTCTTTCTAACTTGACATTCACCAATGTATCCTCATTAATGTCACTATCCGCTTTCCAATCACCAGCAAAATCTGTTCGACGATCCTGCCTTCCTTGCCTCATTGCATTATGAATATCTCTATGTTGTTCCTTATGTAAGTTAACAAGCAATATGTCTTGTCGATTCAATCTGTATCTCACATCCTCAAACAAACTTTTGAATCGTCGTATCACCTCATCCGACATGTTGATTTGACTATTATTTATGCTTGAAGTAGAATCGTCTCTATCTGACATCCTAATTCTAATTTAATATTTGCCTCACGTGTATGCATCCGTGTATCACTCAAATCACTCTTGCATTTTTTCACTCAATACTTTCTTGCAAGTGTTTCAAATAACTAATTCAATCTCAAACAAAATTAATCCTTTTAGAGTTTCAAACAAAGATTTGAGTAAGGAATATTGACTCTTGAATGACTCAAAAAGTAGGAATTGATGCTTTAAACGGACACTAATTAAATATTGAAGAACCTGTTTCTTGAATTGGAATTGTACACTTTTGAATTTGAAATCTTTTTTACTAAAAAAATGAAATTTATGCTGCTTGCAATTTTTTTCGACTTTTTTTTTGCTCGAAAATTCAACTATATACCATCAAAAGAAACAAAAACTGATTTGGATATTAAATGAGCACAAAAACAAGTTTTGAATTTTTTTTTATTGGAGACTCGAAAATGAAGAAAGTGAAGAACACGAAAAATGAAGAACAAAAGACTCAAACAAAAAGAAAAAAATAAATATGATATAACCTTATTTTTGAAGCCGCACACTGATACTAACTGATACGAATCCATGTAGTAATGATAATTACGGAACCCATACAAGATTAATTCAACACAAGAAAGACAAAAAAAAATCAACATTTAAGCTTAATTCAAAATATTGAATCCAGAAACCAATACAATTGTCGACAATATGTTGACCCCATTATTACAAGATTCAAGAATCTCACTCGATTTGTTTAAACGCCACAAAAAAGAATCTTGATAAGTTCACATTTAATTCAATGAAGAACGAGAAGAAAACAATATGTTTTGCAGTAAAATTTCTAAAATTGTCTATTTTACAATGAATAGAATGAGTCCTATTTTGTAGAGAATCCATAATACCTAGCTAGAAAACGAAATTCAACTCTAAAAATAACAATATATATTATGAAATATAGTTTTAACTAAAATATAAGATTACGCGAAATTTGAAAAAATAGCATACAGAGTTGCACTATACTGCCGCATAGGCTTCATGCATGCAGTCGCATAGGCCAATTGACAGCCTTCAATTTTGATTATTTATAGAGGCATGCGGCCGCAGTTTGTACTATGCAGTTGCATAACAGTCTGTCTTGCCTACGAGTTTTGAGTTCTTGATTTCAAAACATTCCAACTTGTATCCGCTCTCGTTCCCAACTAGAACTGGGTCTTTGGTTTGTTATCTTCACCCTCTTGGACTTCATAGCTTGAATGAGTGATTTCAGGCTTTATTGGCTCTATTTGATCTAGAATTTGCCCTTAGCCTCCTCTCAACATACATCAAACCCTCGATAGTTTGTTACCTTCCTTGGATTACATCATTAAACTCGAAGGGTTTCTTATAACCTAATGCCCTATGGTCAACTAATTTGGATTCATCGACCCAAAACTCATTACATTGGTCATCTTAGTCGCTGAATAGAGAAAATTCAGCATATAAGATGTGAAAAATTGAAGAGAAAAATGATGAGCTTAAAATGAAAAATATAAATTGTGTGAAAATATATATATGCTCAAAGTAAGGGAGAGAAAATAATAATATACATGAAAAATGAAATTCATTTATAGGTCCTAATATATATATTATTGGTTTGACTTTCATTAGTAGAGGAATAAACTTATTTAATAGTGATGTTTAGCATGTCATTTCTCACAAATTTAAGATTTGAAATTTTGATTACAAGGAATTAGTATCACTTAACACACATGAGTCAGTTATACAATTTATTCCATTTAGACTTGAACTGGGTATGTGGGAAATTTTACTAATAATTGATTATACTTGTGCTTGTTATCAACTACATCTTTGAGTTATTATATATTGTTGTTACTTTCTTCATTTGTGACAAAAGGGGGAGAGATGATGAAATGTATTTAAATTTTAGATTATTTTGTAGTAAGAGGGAGATTTTTTTTTTTTTAATGTGTGATATTTTTTTTAATGCTTAGCTTTTTTAAACTTGATGTTTTATGATATTAATGTTTTAGCTGGTTTTTTATTAGCATCAGTATTACTTTTCAATCTAGCTAGCATATTGTAGTCTGTTTCATTTATTATATTTCATGTATCACGTGGTTTTGGTATTTGAGTATTGATTTCAGGAAATATGTTTCAAAAAATGCAAGAGACAAACATTCAGTTTAAGTTTGGGTATATTAGTTTTGTTTTTACATCATTGACTTGTATTGTATAATTTTGTCACAAAATGTCAAGGAGGATCTATAGTTCGGTTTTTAGTTGTATTGTCAATTTTTTAGGCAAAATAATTATTGAAAAATAATAGGATTGTTACAAAAGAATTGTAAAAGTCAAAGAGTCTTTTGGAGGGTCGTATAAATGAATTAGAAGTCTTTCGATTCGAGTATGGAACAAGAAGAAAAAGTTGTCGAATTTATGTTAGCTTGTCGCCTAGTTGATACTCGAGCGTCTAAAGCAGAATCATTCTTGCATGCCTATCGCTTAACTCTCGCCTGTCGTTAGCATGACGCTCGAGTTCCGAGAAATCGTAGTTTACGTTTTTTAAGAGTTTTATCTATCATATAATACCTAAACTCTTCATATTATAAAGATCCAATGCATAGTACGTTTTTGGGGGGTTGATCATTGCTTTAAATAGCCATGTCAACGAGTAAAGTCGAGTCGAACCACAAGCTGAAAGTTTTTTTGGGCCCGAGCCGAGCCGAGCAAAGTCCGACCAAAAAAATAAAGCTCGGCTCGAGCCTTAGCGGGCCTAGCCGAGCCAGTTAGTTTTTTTTAATGTCAAATCTACATTTTTTTACTTAAAGAATTTAAAACTTGTACAGTTTAGATATACTATAAATTAAATAAAAAAGTTTGGGCTCAACTCGAGCTTTTTTGAGCCTGAGTCGAGCTGAGTCGAACTTGGTAAAAACAATGAGGCTCGGTTGAACATTTTTTCCATCCATAGCTTTACATCTTCATAACATTATTCCAATATTCAAGAGCACATCCAAAAATCTAGATTAATCTTTGATTCTTGAGATCAATCAACCACAAGTTAAGGAAAAAATCGAATTCATATAATCCAAAACACCAACTTCCTAGATATAATTGGAAATGTACTTTCTCAATAGCTTTCAGAGGTTACGGAAGATTGAAGGAGGTTAGACTGGAAGCACAGGAAGAGTACAAGAACGAGGCATTCTCGGTTTTCCACATGAGATAGACAATTTCAGAAGATCGGGAGTAGGTGTGAGTAAAGCACGTTCCAATAAGTCTTGAAGATTGCATGAATTAGATCAACGAGTCTAATAAGTTTTCTAGGCAAATCATACTGTAGTCTTTATTGTCTATAGTAAAAACTAGTGGCTTGGTCCCGCAATTTTTACCCAGAAAATATTTTTTTCGTCATCAAATCTTGTATTATTTACTACTTTAATTATTTATTGATGCAATTGAACATAAGATAAATTGACTTGATTGATTAAACATTTAGAAAAATTAAAAAGTAACTTGTTGCTTTTTATTGATAAATGTAATTCCGCGTTATTCACCTATTGGGTGATTTTATGGTTGAATTAGTAACTTTCATACATCATTAAGAAAAAGAAAAAAAAAATTACTTGATGGAAATATGACTTATTGTAAAATTTGGATTAGGAAAAAAATTATTATGTTAGAAGAGTTATTAATATCGATAAATAAATATTTATTAATCTAAAAATTGTTTTTGATGAGACGAAGGTATTGCTTATAAACCACAAGCCGGTGAGGATGAAGATGATATATAGATTACGTGAAGTCATTTTTAATCTATCCATGAAAATACGATTGGTGTTGATCGAACACCTTTTGAGTTATATTAGTAATGACATAACAAAAAATATTTAAGAATGGGCCTGAGTTCCTTTTGAGTGCCAAAACAGTAGTTAACTGGATTCACAATTTATCAATCACACATTTCGTCAATTTTTATTAAAATTGATTAAATTTGATTTTAATCTCCACCAAAACAGCACCTTAATTTAAATGTGTATTTCGAGAAAGAACTAGATTGAGAAAATAAATATGAAATAAAAAAAAAATCATTATTATGTTATTATGAACTTTATATATGCATTTGCAATTATTAATTAATATATTCTTGGCCTGAAAGATTTCAACAAATAAAATCATTATCATATGTATTTAATGAGGATATTAATTTAGTACATTAACTCAAGTTGAGACTGAGAAATTCTCTTATTTTAATAAAATTTATTAATTTATCAAACATTCTTTAATATCAGAACGTGGTGTATATCATATAACATTCCTAAGTGTAAATACATAGATTTTCCGGCCTAAAATACAGATTTGTGATACCAGCTTTTACACTTGGATACAGTATAAAATTGCCGTATTGGGTTTTACTTCATTTTCCTGGTCTTTGGTAGTTAAACGGACATGATATACCGGAACTATTATTCAGATAATTGAAAACCAAATTCAATTAGAGATATATATGTCCATTAATTTCAAATAGTTTTGGTATGGACTTTCGAATGATTAAAGACAAACCATTTTTCACTTGTGAAAATTGTAAAATTGTGTCGAGAATGATAATCCTCCAATTAAGCTCATGTTTTTGGTGGATATTAAAGTTATATTTTTTTATAATTGATTTTGATAAAAGTTGATGAAATATGTTGTTGAAAAGTTGTAAGTTTCATAAATTATGTGATTATAATTAATTGTTTACTTTTACTTGAATTTAAATTTAAATTTGTATCATACATGGGGGTTAAGTCTATAGAATGGATCACTTAAAATAATGGTGATTGAGTGTAATATAAGATTTAACCTTGGTACTGACTTATTTTTTGATCATAGGGTAAAAGCATAGTTCAACAAAACGTGTTCATAGCGAGTTGCTCAGATTCTAAAACATTCAGATGGAGCTAACTTAGGGACTATGACACGTGGAAACATTAAGCTCAAGTTTGATTTAGTGAAAAATTAAATTTTAGTAGATTGTGATTAAAAAAATGAAGGAACAAATAGTTAAAAAGTAGATAAAAGTTCTAAATCCAATAAAATGTGTGATTGAAAATAAATTTTGAGGAAAAATGAAAACCAAACACGGCGAAAATACTTAAGGGCTCTTCGTGTTTCAGTGTTTAGTTTTAAATTTTGAATTTTGAATTCATTTTTTATTTTATGTTTTGAGTGTCCATTTTGAAGGTGTTGAAAACGTTTTATTTTTTGTCATTTTGAAAAATTGTTTTTACAAAAATGAAGTTTTGACTTGATTTTAATTTAAAACAGCCAAAACGACTTTTTTTGTATTTTTCGTTTTCTTTGTAAATTTTAAACTCGTTTTTGAAAATTCGCTTCTGAAAATAGATAAATAAACCTGTTTTAAGTTTAGTGAAAAATTAAAAAAACTGAAAATGATAAGGAAACGATAAAAGGAATAGACTCTTACCTATTAAAGAAAGGGAAAAACTAAAATTTAATTTTTAATATTATTAAATTCTACCTACCAAACCTGTCTCGTCAATCGTTCAAAAAAGAAACCTAGGACAATCAATTTATATATAAAAAGTAAAGAAGAGGTGGTGGCATTTTTAATTTTCAGGGTTTGGTTAAACTCCACTAACTAGGATAAGGTGGTGGTAGTAGTAGTTAGTTTTATTTGTTCATCCAAATTTTTGACTTTATGCTGCCATTCCGCTAATTAATTATAATACATAAATATCAATACTTTGCATCGAAAATGATTATTATGTAGATGATAGCTATGTTTCACCAATCATTTCTTAAAAACAAGTCCTTCAAGCATCTTAATCTTAAATAACTAATTTTTTTTTTAATATTTACCAAATGTTTATACGTATTGGAAAAAAATAGGGAAGATATTGAGTTTGTTTGAGTACAAAAATATAAAAATAAAAAAAAAAACGAATCAAATTTAGAATCATATTATAAGGAAAAAAAAAACTAAATAAAAAAATAATAAGAAATCTTCTAATAAGAAATTACTTAATATGTATTATAAATGTTACATTTCGAACCAAATATTATTTTATATTTTTCTTGTGACATAAATAAATTCAAATAAAATTATTATCATATGCGAGGTTATTAACTTAGTATATTGACTCGAGTTGGGACCTAAAAATTTTATTACTTAAATAATATTATCAATTTATCGAAATTTTACTATAGATAATTGAGTCTCATTGGCCCAAAAATTGAATAAGTTTCTAATAATTTAAAAAATTATGACAAGATATATCAACTAATAAAAACTAATCCAACCTTATTAATTAAATCCTTGTTTGAGTTCCATTATATTAAAACATATTTTTATCCATGTATTTTTCGAATAAAATAATTTGAATGTAAATCCAAAATTTTCTCCTCCTTTTTAACTATACAATTTTCGAAAAACCACTATTACGAAATATACTTTTTCAAAGAATTAAGTTCAAACATAGTCTAAGAGAGTGTTTGGTAGAGATTAAAATCGGATTAAAATTAAAAAACTAGCCGTTATGGTTGACTTTTATTAGACTAGTGAGACCCAATAACGACCATATTTTCAATTTTAATTGGATTTTATGCCGTACCAACATGGCCTAAATCAAATAAGACATAACTTTCGGTCTTCCACTCTCCTTTGTAACTTGTGAGTTGGTTTTAGCCTCTCTAATGTCTGCGGTCTTCCACTCTCCTTTGTATATGTGCTATGGATTAAATGCTGGGAAATGTTCGATGTATCGGTAGGGGATCACCGACAACTCACGAAGGGGGTTGAGGTAATTTTTTTACTTTTTTATTAAGGTGGGTCCCACGTGTGAACCCCTACCCCTATACACCCAACATTCCCTTAAACAATTAATTATGCTACCGACCGTATCTTATAACACAGTAAAAAGCGAAACATGAAAATAAGAAAAAGTACACAGTTTATAGTGAACCACTCTTTACGAGATAATTATGTCAACTTCATACCACAACAGGATTGTGAGGTTTCAGCAGGCTGGTACAAGAGTTACCATATTGGTATCTACAAAAAGTTCAATTACAAATCTTGTTAGAAGCATGAATCGGACCCTCACATTGCAACTGTGAGCTGAGCTAAAACTATCTCGCTCTTGTCATTTGCACCACTGAGTTATGTTCCGGGTGCCACTTTTCTGTTTCTTCCCTCTAGTTAGGAGTGCACTAACACCTTTAAGTAGGAATGAAATATTAGGGCGACTTAATAAATAGTATATTTTTTGTAAAATTGCCCCTATTATATTAGAAAATTTCGCACTATTAAATTGAACCATATTGAATTCATTATAATTAAACCTCACATTAAAGCCCATTGACTTCTTATAATAATGGAATCTAGAATAATAATGGATGTGAATTATTGACTAAAATCTAGATTTTAAATTTAGTGAAAGTCAACAACCAATTTAAACCACATATGTAATAAGATCCACAACTTTTCAACAACAAGCACTATTAACTTCTATCAAAATCTTAAAAAAAAAATTAATTTTAATTTTCACTAAATGATCATATTAAGCCTATGTTTGACCACCATTATTTGGATAAAATGAAGTTTTGAATAATAATTTTGTGGAAGATATATGGTTAAAAGTAATATTTTATTATAAGATTGTAATAATTAAAAATTTAATACGTAAAAAAAAAGTTTTGAAATAATAATTGTCGATGACTAACACAACATGATGTTGGGATGATGGCTCACCACCTACTACCCTATGGTCCCATCTTATTATTTTTTATAGTTTATTTAATCAAAAAATAATCAAGGAAGGATTTTTTTTTTTTAAAAAAAACATTAATTATGCATGAAACAGAGCTTCTAGAACATTGTTCATGTTTGCACGCAAACTGGAACTGCAAAGCTACCTACCACCTTCTTTTGTAGTCTCTAGAATGTGGTTCATTTATTTGACCAAATCATTAGCGTGTTTAGCAAAAAAGATATTATTTTTTTGGCAGAAATTTCTTTCCATTTTGCAAAGTCGTATGCCTTTTATATTCCAAACGAGTAATAGTGTTACTATTATGAAAACGTGATCAACAATTATAATTCATTTAAAATGATTGAACTGATCTTTAATTGGGTCGACACAAGTGGTTCGACTTGATTTTTAATGAAAACAGGTGTTAAAGAGTAATATCTCGTTTTCATTAAAAATGAAGTAAATGAAGAACTTATAATGAGATGTTGTGAAAAGATAGAATAAAAGTTAATAAATTCTATTATAATGAGAATCAAAATCTTATATTTATAAGGAATGATTATAGATACAATGATAATAATTTTTAGGGTTGTAGGGATACAATTATCATTCACTAAGAAGCTTATCATTTACAACACTGCTTCTTGAATGACACATTACAAAATATATGTTTCGTTAAAACTTTGTTTAATAAAAACTCAATGAGACAAACAATCAAACAAAGGAAAAAGAATACCGTTATTTGGAGTATTTAATATAAATGCTACCTCATTAAAACCTTGTAATGAAAATCCAGTGAGATAAAATTCAAGCGAAAAAAAAAGAGTATAGTTACTCCCTTGGTGTTGATCACTAAAATTTTTTTAATCGGTGCATTCCAATCTTGTAAACCAATTTCTTGAATATAGATGTTGACAGTGCTTTTGTAA
>CAIGRL010196220.1:0-11791 GCA_903798325.1 Fraxinus xanthoxyloides | reverse complement strand
GTATAAGAAAATAGTACTCCAAGTTACTTCTTCAAGTTCAGCTTTCTTAGCAGGAATCAAATCAGCAGGCCAAATATTATCAAGAGCTTTAGCACATCTCATTTGCATCAAAATAGCTTTCATTTTCTGACTCCACATGTTAAAATCAATTTTCCCATCAAATTGATTAACTTCAAACTTAGCAGATGCCATGTTAAAGTTAATTTAAGCACACAGACTAATGACCAATCAGAGTAATCACAGATAGCAAATCACATTAATAAGCACAGTACAACAAGATTTCCACAAACAACAGCTATCCGTCAGAATAAGCAGACCAAGATTCAAGAGAATGACATAATCATTGCCATAAATAACTGAGAGAAATAAGAGAAGAACATACAAGAAAATTATAGCGTGAAATAAAGAGTGCAAGAGAAGAGATGGAAAGACTATTCTTTTTCCATCTTGTATTTCAGACTACTCTTGTCCCTTAATCTCCAGTGGCATTTTGCTAGCCTAAAAAGCTATTTTATTATTGTTGTTTTCCCATAACAATAATAACCACGAGCACTTGGTTCTTTATTGACTGGGTCCTCTTGAATTTTCTTTATTCTAAGGTCCTTTTACATTCTGAATTTGTATGTAGGTAAATCCGTCGGTAAGCACGAACGATTATGTTTCCGTCCAAAAGAATACCGGCGTGACTTTCACCGACGATTTGTGTCCACTAGAATTTTTATCGATGAATAGGGTTATCAACAGAATGATGGCCTTTAGGCACATAAATACCCATCACTGAAGCCGCATTTTCTATTAATGTTTACAATTTCGTAATTCATATTGAACTTAATAAAAAAATCTAAATCGTATAATTGAAGATATCATCTTTGATATATTTTAAATATCGATTCCATTACAAATAGAGAGATCGGTAATATAGGGATACGTTGCCTACATGGTCATTGACAGTCTCCCTAGTAATCAATTTCGGGAGAGGATGTTGTTGCGCTTCATTCCTCCCGGTCGATGTTTAAGTAAACATTGTGTTTTCATTTTGCTTGAAATCTCTTTTCTTGATCAAATGGGCACTTCAAATATTAACTTGCTTTACTCTGGCAGAGTCATCAAGAATCTACGTGCTTCATTCGTGAAGTGAGTACCATTCAAATACATCTTCATGTTTACGACTTTCTAGTTTGCATATCTTTTGTTTCCATTGCAGTTCTCCCATCTAATGAGTATTGGAGAACCCATCCTCCCTAAGATGATTTCGCCCAATAATCTTTGGGATTTAGATACAGCTGAATATCAGGAAATTGCAGGACATCCTATTTGGGGAATCTTCCCCGAGGGTCTCCAGTATTTTCAATGGATTTGTACTTAGGTAAATCCGTCAGTAATCACGAACGATAATGTTTCTGTCATGAAGAATATCAACGTGACTTTCACAAACGACTTATGTCTACGGGAAATTTTCATCAATGAATAGGGTTACCGACATGGATGATGGCCTTTAGGCACGTAAATATCCATAACTGAAGCCGCATTTTCTTTTAGTGAATACAATTTCGACATTGAACTTAATAAAAAAATCTGAACCAATTAATCTAAGATATCATCTTTAGTATATTTAAATGTCGATTCTATTACAAATAGAAAGATCGATAATATAGGGATACTTTGCCTACATGGTCATTGACAGTCTCCTGGGTAATCAATTTTTGGGAGAGGAATCTACTGCTCTTTATTCCTCCCGATTGACGTTACAAGTAAACATTGTGTTTTTATTTTGCTTGAAATCTCTTTTCTAGATCAAATGAGCACTTCAAACATTAACTTGGTTTACTCAGGCAGAATCATCGAGAGTCTCCGTGCTTCATTCATGAAATCAGTACCATTCAAATACATCTTCATGTTTACGACTTTCTAGTTTGCATATATTTTGTTTGTATTGCCGTTCTTCCTTCTGATGAGTTTTGTATAACACATCCTCCCCAAGATGTTTTCACCCAATTATCTTTGGTATTTAGATGCAACTGAATATCAGGAAATTGCACACATCCTATCCGGGGAATCTTCTTAGCGGGTCTCCAATTTTTCCGACGAAATTGTACGTAGGTAAATTCGTCGATAATTACGAACGATTATGTTTACGTAATGAAGAATATCGACGTGACTTTCACTGATGACTTGTGTCCACGGGAAATTTTCATCGATGAATAGGGTTACTGACAGAATGATGGCCTTTAGGCACATAAATATCCATCATTAAAGCCACATTTTCTATTAGTTAATACAATTTCGATATTGAACTTAATAAAAAAATCCAAATTGAATAAAATACCTTGCCTACATAGTCATTACAGTCTCCCTGGTAAACAGTTTTGGAAGAGGATGATGCTGCTCGTCATTTCCCTTGGTCAACGTTTCAAGTAAACTTTGTGTTTTCATTCTGCATGGAATCTCTTTTCTAGATCAAATGAGCACTTCAAAAATTAACTTTCTATGCTCTGGTAGAGTCATCAAGAGTCTCCATGCTTCATTCGTGAAGTCATTACCATTCAAATGCATCTTCATGTTTACGGCTTTCTAGTTTGCATATCTTTTGTTTCCATTGTCGTTCTTCCTTCTGATCAGTATTGTATAACACATCATCCCCAAGATGTTTCTGCTTAATTATCTTCGGGATTTAGATGCAGCTGAATATCAGGAAATTGTATGTTTCCACTTAATTATCTTCGGGATTTAGATGCAGCTGAATATCAGGAAATTGTAGGATATCCTATTCGAGGGATCTCCCCAGCGGGTCTCCAATATTTTCAACAAATTTGTACATAGGTAAATCCGTCGGTAATCACGAAAAATTATGTTTTTGTCATGAAGAATATTGATGTGACTTTCATCGACGACTTGTATCCACATGAGATTTTTATCCATGAATAGGGTTACCGATAGAATGATGGCCTTTAGGCACGTAAATATCCATCACTGAAGCCACATTTTCTATTAGTTAAATGTTGAACTTAATAAAAAATCCAAATTGAATAAATTGAAGATATCATATTTGATATATTTTAAATTTCGATTCTATTACAAATAGAGAGATTGATAATATAGGGATATTTTGCCTATATAGTCATTGACAGTCTCCTTGGCAAACAGTTTTGGGAGAGGATGGTGCTGCTCTTCATTTCCCTTGGTCGACGTTTCAAGTAAACTTTTGTGTTTTCATTTTGCTTGGAATCTCTTTTCTAGATCGAATGAGCACTTCAAAAATTAACTTTCTCTGCTTTGGCAGAGCCATTGAGAGTCTCTATGCTTCATTCGTGAAGCCAATACCATTCAAATGTATCTTCATGTTTACGGCTTTCTAGTTTGCATATCTTTTATTTTCATTGTCGTTCTTCCTTCTGATAAGTATTGTATAACACGTCCTCCCCAAGATGTTTCCGCTTTATTATCTTCAGAATTTAGATGCAGCTGAATATCAGGAAATTGTAGGACATCATATTCGGGGGATCTCCCCAGCGGATCTCCAATATTTTCACCGAATTTGTACGTAGGTAAATCTGTCGATAATCACAAACAATTATGTTTTCGTCATGAAGAATATCGACGTGACTTTCACCGACGACTTGTGTCAACAGGAGAGTACCATTCAAATACATCTTCATGTTTACTGCTTTCTTGTTTTCATATCTTTGTTTCCATTTCCGTTCTCCCTTCTGATGAGTATCGGAGAATATGTCCTCCCTAAGATGTTTTTGCCCAATTATCTTCGGTATTTAGATATAGCTGAATATTAGGAAATTGCAAGACATCCTATTTGGGGAATCTTCTTTGCGGGTCTCCAATAGGTAAATCTGTTGATAATCATGAACAATTAGTTTTTCGTCATGAAGAATATCAACGTAACTTTCATCGACGACTTGTATCCACATGAGATTTTCATCGATGAATAGGGTTACCGATAGAATGATGGCCTTTAGGCACGTAAATATCCATCACTGAAGCCACATTTTCTATTAGTTAATACAATTTCGATATTGAACTTAATAAAAAATTCCAAATTGAATAAATTGAAGATATCATATTTGATATATTTTAAATGTCGATTCTATTACAAATAGAGAGATCGATAATATAGGGATACTTTGCCTACATAGTCATTGACAGTCTCCCTGGTAAACAGTTTTAGGAGAGGATGGTGCTGCTCTTCATTTTCCTTGGTCGACGTTTCAAGTAAACTTTGTGTTTTCATTTTGCTTGGAATCTCTTTTCTAGATCATATGAGCAATTCAAAAATTGACTTTCTCTGCTCTGGCAGAGTTATCGAGAGTCTCCATGCTGCATTCGTAAAGTCAATACCATTCAAATGCATCTTCATATTTACGGCTTTCTAGTTTGCATATTTTTTGTTTCCATTGCCGTTCTTCCTTCTGATGAGTATTGGAGAACATGTCCCCCGCAATATCTTTCCGCTCAATTATCTTTGGGATTTAGATACAGCTGAATATCAAGAAATTGCTGGACATCATATTCGGGGATCTCCCCATCGGGTCACCAATATTTTCAACGAATTTTTTACATAGATAAATATGTCGGTAATCACGAATGATTATGTTTTCGTCATGAAGAATATCGACGTGACTTTCACCGACAACTTGTGTCCAAGGGAAATTTCCATCGATGAATAGGATTACCGACAGAATTATGGCCTTTAGTCACGTAAATATCCATCACTGAAGCTGCATTTTCTATTCGTTAATACAATTTCGATATTGAACTTAATAAAAAATCCAAATCAAATAAATTGAAGATATCATCTTTGATATATTTTAAATGTCGATTCTATTACAAATAGAGAGATCGATAATATGGGGATACTTTGCCTACATAGTCATTGGCAGTGTCCCTGGTAAACAGTTTTAGGAGAGGCTGGTGCTGTTCTTCATCTCTCTTGGTCGACGTTTCAAGTAAATTTTATGTTTTCATTCTGCTTGAAATCTCTTTTCTATATCAAATGAGCACTTCAAACATTAACTGACTTTACTCTGGCCGAGTCATCGAGAGTCTCCATGCTTCATTCGTGAGACCAGTACCATTCAAATATATCTTTACGTTTACGGCTTTCTAGTTTGCATATCTTTTATTTCCTTTGCCGTTCTTCCTGCTGATGAGTATTGGAGAACACGTCCACCCCAAGATGTTTCCTCTCAATTATCTTCGAAATTTAGATGCAGCTGAATATCAAAAAATTGCAGGACATCCTATTCGGGGAATCTCCCCAGGGGGTTCTCCAATATTTTCAACGAATTTGTACGTAGGTAAATCCATCGACAATCACGAACGCTTATGTTTTCGTCATGAAGAATACCGACATGAATTCACCGAAGACTTGCTTCCACGATAAATTTTCATCAATGAATAGGGTTACCGACAGAATGATGGCCTTTAGGCACGTAAATATCCATCAGTGAAGCTACATTTTCTATTAGTTAATACAATTTTGATCTTGAACTTAATAAAAAAATCCAAATCGAATAAATGGAAGATCATCTTTGATATATTTTAAATGTCGAGTCTATTACAAATAGGGAGATTGATAATATAGGGATACTTTGCCTACATGGTCATTGACAGTCTCTCTTGTAATTAGTTTTGGGAGATGATGCTGCTATTTTTCATTCCTCCCGGTCGATATTTCAAGTAAACTTTGTGTTTTCATTTTTCTTGAAATCTCTTTTCTAGATCAAATGAGGACTTCAAACATTAACTTGATTTACTCTAGCAGAGTCATCGAGAGTCTCCATGCTTCATTTGTGAAGTCAGTACCATTCAAATACATCTTCATGTTTACGACTTTCTAGTTGCATATCTTTTGTTACCATTGTCGTTCTTCGTTCTGATGAGTATTGGAGAACACGTCCTCCCCATTATGTTTTCGCCCAATTATCTTCGGGATTTAGATGCAGCTCAATATCAGGAATTTTAAGAACATCCTATTCGGGGAATCTCCCCAGCGGCTCTCCAATATTTTCAACGGATTTGTACATAGGTAAATTTGTTGGTAATCACGAATAATTATGTTTTCGTCATGAAGAATATCGACGTGACTTTCACCAATGACTTGTGTCCACGAGAAATTTTCATCGATGAATAGGGTTACCGACAGAATGATGGCCTTTAGGCACGTAAATATCCATCACTAAAACCGCATTTTCTGTTAGTTAATACAATTTCGATATTGAACTTAATAAAAAAATCCAGATTGAATAAATTGAAGATATCATATTTGATATATTTTAAATGTTGATTCTATTACAAATAGAGAGATCGATAATATAGGGATACTTTGCCTACATAATCATTAACAGTCTCCCTGGTAAACAGTTTTGGGAGAGGATGCAGCTACTCTTCATTTCCCTTGGTCGACGTTTCAAGTAAACTTTGTGTTTTCATTCTGTTTGGAATCTCTTTTCTAGATCAAATGAACACTTCAAAAATTAACTCTCAGCTCTAGCAGAGTTATCGAGAGTCTCCATGCTTCATTCGTGAATTCAGTATCATTCAAATGCATCTCATGTTTATGGCTTTCTAGTTTGCATATCTTTTGGTAAGCTTTGGTATCACATGGATACCTATTGCTGGAATATTGTTTCCATTGTCGTTCTTCCTTCTGATAAATATAGGAGAACACGTTCTCCCCAAGATGTTTCCGCCTAATCATCTTTGGGAAATAGATGCATCTAACTATGAGAAAATTGCAAGACATCTTATCAGGAGAAGTAGTCTCTCACCCAGGGTATATTTTCTGTTCCTTAGATTCTCATGTTGGCTCTTCACAAGTCCGAAGAGGAGTTACAGTATTAAGTGAAATTATATGATTGTTTGATACAAAGTATTAGATAAAACTAGAAAGTGTGCATAGATTTTTTTACTTAAAACGTGTAAAACAGGATCAACAAGCCGACTAATCTCGAAGATGAAGAATGTGGTGTTGATGTATATGAAATATTGGACGATGATGGCTCATTGAGGTGAATTGAAGCATAGATCTGCGAGCTTCACAGACAGGCAGTTTCAGTTCAATCGCTTATAACTGCGAGCTCTTTTTTATTGGTTAGATATTTCATAATTTAGGACAATATAATACGTTTTAATATGCTATTCCAGGCGTTCTCGAAGGTTCTGACAAAGTTTGAGGACAACTCATACTACTTTTTTTCCTTTTTAGGAAAGTTTTTCTCTCGAATATGAGTATAATAAAAGTTGTGAGCTATGTTCAGGAAAGTTTATGTTATCATAATCTCATTGTTACGGCCCACAATAGATCATAAAAATGTGGATATCCGATGATTTACAGAACATATTTTCTTTATCCCATGTTCTTTCATAGTGGTTGCTATCTAAAAGACATTGCTTTCGATGTACCTCCTCCTATCAGACATATTTTGAGCACCATTTTCATGCAAAGAGAGAGGGGAGAGATATTGGTTCAAGTTTCCAGGATGTTAAAAAACAAGTAAAATTTTGGATTTAATTCTAGCTGGTTTTCCTTATTTTCTTAAATCTTACTACACGTATATCCTGATGTACACTCTAGATTATATAATTTACACTTGGCAAGATCTCACCAATCTTTCACATATTACATAATTAATCCAACTGTTAAATTTTGGATTTAATTGTAGAATATTTTATTGTATGAATATGTGGTTGAAAATGAGTATGTCGAAAAAAGAGTTTTAAAAGAATGATAAATAGAGACCTAATTTTAGGTGTGGGCTATAGAAGAGAAGGGAAAAAATCACTTTTAACCAAGAGAAACGAAATAATTCACAAAGTACTGCATACCATTTTATATACCGTACTATACATTGTAACAAATTAAATCAAAATTACTAAAAGCTTGAATATCTCTATCTTTTGTAACTGAAACATGGTAATAGCCACAAATTTGCATATAATTAAATGCATCCCTTAATTAATCGCTTGATTGAAAAAATCATGAAAATTCAAACTTACTACACAGTCTGATTATTTGCAAGGTCACGGACTTCAAAAGATATTTTTTGACATGATTTTTGTAATATAAGAACACATCGTATGATTTTTAATAAAACTATGAATATCTACTCATTTTCTACATTCATCTTCCCGTGCAATTTTGGTGCACAGTGTCCGTTCTTCATCTAATCAATTGGATCGCTGTCTACATATTTTAGTGTGTCAATTTCCCAAAACCACAAAAAATGTCTTGTTAACAGCAGAACTACTCGACATTTTGGCTTCCTCTGATTCTACTCCTTTCTTGTCGGCCTAAGCTTCCTGGAGATCGAGAATCTGTTTAATAATCTACTATTTCCATCCCATACTTGATCATTAGAAATATCAGGTGCATTCTAGAAAGCATAGCATCATAATTCTACCAATAGCCTGAACAATCTGGTTGATCCAATATTAGGTTGTCCCAAAACAACTATCATGTTTATCATAAAATTTGTCACAGAACATGTTCAATATTTGAGATATCACAGTATGTTGAAAAATGTATTTTGATTACTAAGTTTTTTTGCCAAATGTGTCATCAAAACATGCTCATTATCTTTCTCACATTTATAGCAGATGTGTTATCTAACATGTTAATAGACAGTGCAGAGCTAACACTCATGCAATATTATGAATTATCAGGCTAACATTTAAGAGAGTTGTTGAAACACATGTACTAAAACTTTTGTTACCTAACAAAAGAACATAAAATAATAATAATAAAAAAAATATATATATATATATTGTGATTACATATCATACAAAAGTGTTTTACATCAAAAAGTTAGCCAGAAATGTCAACTTCAGAAAAATTAACATAAATGTATTACATATCATGAACTAACAAATGTAGAAAGCAGTAAATAGGAGAATCCCCATGCAATGTAAATGTACAATCTCAAAACACCCAAAAAAACATTTTACACCACAACAAATGAATAAAATGAAAACCCAAAATCTGATGTATTTTTTTGTTTAAAAAATTTATCACCGAGGATTCATGGGGGTTGGTTTTTTTCTTTTTCTTCTCTGAATTAGATTTTGATTCTTTCAATAACCCTTCGAGTCTTAGTAGAATCTTCCATTCAAATTACATTTGCCATTTGTTAACTAACAAAATACGTTGGGTGTGTCCATCGAACCAAGAAGATATCCCAAAAAAAAAAACTATAATAAATTTGATTTGAGTTAAAAATCAAAAGAAGCTTTCATGCCTTGTCAACAATATTTCAAATTCTTTTTGTGCATCAGTCATCTTCACATTCAGGCTAAAATGTTAGCTAAATGAAATTGATAAAAAATAGTTGCAAAATGAGATCTAAACAAAGTTTTTTATACAACGGTAGCAAAATGTAAATGCTTATGCTCAACTTCTGAGAGTCTGTGCTTTGTTACAAGTCAATTCTAAGATTACCAGGCTAATACAATGATTAATCTTTGTTGACATATGATCAAACCCTATGTTTTGATTATAACAAACAATTTATGTTTATCTCTAACTTAATCTTTAAATTGGTTACACGTTGGAAAATTAAGTCAAAACTATTGAACGACAAGTTGTCAATCAAGGAAGTTCAAACGAAGATTGATCAAGCACTCATGGAGACAAGCTTTACGTCATTTCAAATCAAGCAACAAATCAAGCACTCGCATCAAAATTGATCGAAGACTTTGTAACTAGATTTCTCTTGACTCCATTGTAAAAGTAAAACACTTTAATTTTTGACAATGACACTTTGCGAGCTTAAGTAACGATTTTCTCGTACGCGACAAACGTTTGCACAAAATTATTTTTCAAAGGGAAGTTTTTCCAACTATTCCTTAAAAACTATCAAAACAAACTTACTTTGAAAAATCAGGTAAAAACATCATTGATTGCAAACAAAAGAAAAAGAAAAATGAGCCTAACCAATTCTGGTCAGCCGGACATTCGGTTCACCAGCAACGGCCATTTTTCTGACCGTTATGACAGAGTTGTTCAAACGGCTAGTAGGGTCGTTCGGTTCTGAATCGACGTCCGATTTGTTGTCCGGTTGGATAGAAAGTTTGGCGTTTTTCACTTGCTATAAATACCTACTCATCTACCATTTGAACAACAACTTTTGAGCATTAAATTTAATACTCCTTGAGCTTGCATTGATATCTTATATCATTTATTAACAAATCATTTTGATCTTGAAAAGTCTTTGATCAAAATCAACTCTTGAAAATCATTTTATCAAAGATTTACACACCGAACACTTGAGCTTCATTCATTGCTATCCATTAAAGTGTTTGCCTACTTCTCTTCTTATATGTAACCTCATATTCAACATTTACTAAGAAGAGAAAATTTCACTTGTAAACTCAATTTAAATTGTGGATCCTGTTGAGTCCCGGAAAGCTCAACGTCATAAAAGGATCGGTGCTCCTTGATTATAAGTCACCAAAAACGTTGTAAAGGGTTGAATAACACTATAAGTCAATCAACATAATGATAAAGGTCTTGCTCGTGTCAGAGAGCTTGGTATTGGGGGACGTAGATCATTGCATTGGATCGAATCTCCATAACCATATCGTTTGCACTATCTATCTCTTTTACTTATCGCTTTTAATTTGTAAAAATTAAGTTATTTCACTTATTTTCTTATTTGTATCTAGTTGTATTCGCTTAGTTGATCGCTTGTTACATTAAAACTATTGTTATTAACCAAAAATTTTTAATAATCAATTCACCTCCATTTTGGTTAGTCAATCTTGGGCTTTCAATTGATATCAGAGTAAGGTACTCACCTTTTTAAAGATTTTCAATCTTTGAGTAATGGCTAACACCGTGTTTCAAAATCTTGAGGGGTATTTTACAAATCGATCTCCTTTCTTTGATGACATACACTACAATTATTGGAAGCCCAGGATGATTATCTATGTTTAATCTATTGATTATAATATTTGAGAAATAATTGAATATGGTCTCTATGTGCCTATAAAGACAATTAAGATTGATGGAAGACCTGGTCAAAGTATTTCCAAACCTAGAGAGGAATATGATGAAGAAGATAGAAGAAAATTGTCATTAAATGTTAAGNGTTTGGTTGGTCAATCTTGGGCTTTCAATTGATATCAGAATAAGGTACTCACATTTTTAAAGATTTTACAATCTTGAGTAATGGCTAACACCGTGTTTCAAAATCTTGAGGGGTATTTTACAAATCGATCTCCTTTCTTTGATGACATACACTACAATTATTGGAAGCCCAGGATGATTATCTATGTTTAATCTATTGATTATAATATTTGAGAAATAATTGAATATGGTCTCTATGTGCCTATAAAGACAATTAAGATTGATGGAAGACCTGGTCAAAGTATTTCCAAACCTAGAGAGGAATATGATGAAGAAGATAGAAGAAAATTGTCATTAAATGTTAAGGCAAAAAATTTGCTCTATTTTGCATTAGATAGAAATGAATTTTAATAAAATTAGCACATGTGATTCAGCCTATGATATTTGACATGATCTCGAAGTTACTCATGTTGGGACAAGTAAGGTTAAAGAAACTAAAATAAATATGTTAGTTAAAAACTTGTTGATTTTCTTTATGAAACAAGATGAATCCATTATTAATATGATCACTTGTTTAATCGATATTGTGCATGGTTTAAAAGGTTTTGATCGCAAATATACTAATGGTGAACTTATGAGCAAAATGCTTAGCACTTTCGAAGGAATGAAGCCCTATACGAATGATGATAAAAAATACCAAGGATGTGAATATAT
>CAIGRL010196199.1:0-11929 GCA_903798325.1 Fraxinus xanthoxyloides | reverse complement strand
AATTACTTTCCCTGAAATTCATTTTCTTTCTACCCATTTTCCACCCTTACAATCAAACGGATCCTTAGTTTTAACCTTTTTAATAATTGTACTCATTTTTAAACATACATTTACACAATAAAATATTTTACATATAAATTCAAAAAATTTCCTTATAATCACACACCTTCTCAAAATAATGGCCTTCGAGGCTAAGCCCTTGTTTAATTTCATTATTTTTAAAGTATATTTTTTTTTCAATCACATATTTTTTAATAAAATAATATAACACGTACTTTTTGTTTTTATTGAATTATTCATTCTCAATTAATTTACCGTTCGAAATTGCATTCCGTCGGAAAGAACTCACATGCGCTAATACTCGGTCCAATGTGAACGTGCTCATACTCGTCGGTCTAAATTCCAACTAAACTCTAAAACCTCTCCGCTGCGATCTGCCGATCCGTTTGGGCCATCGCCGCCCAAATATTAAAAAATCTCAAATTAATTTTCATACTGCTTTTATCTAATTTTGAATCAGACCAAAAATTGCCGACTGCCCGTTAAAGATTTATCCCTTTTTCCGTTTTTGCGAAAGAATCGTCACTGATTTTCACATCTCGAACATAGTTCTTTTCTCTTTCAGGCAAGTCACCTCCTCCCTCAGTTACCTATATACTTAGATACGTGTTCAGAAACCCTAATTCGAAGTATTTGTCCAAGAATATTGGATCTCTAATTGCTCGTTTGTGTTAGTGTGTCTTTAGTTCTCGACTCAAGAATAAAATGAATGATTTTATTGATTAAAATTAAGTAAATTTATTGTTTGAGCAATATATTTCTTAGGTCTTCGGCCGCGGTCTGGGTTAACTTTATGGAACTTTCTTGAATATTCATTATTTTCCTCAATGTTTGGTTATGATTTTCTTGGGAATGGTGTATCTTATTCAAGATGATTTTGTTCTGTGATGATTTTTTTACCATTTTTATAACATTACCTGATGCCAATAAATATAAGAAAAATGATTGTTTAGTTAGCTACTCCTTTTGTTTGCGTTCTTGGGCAGAAATAACTTATTGGTGATATTTTATTAAATTAGACTGACCTTCTGGCATGGAAAATATTGAGCTACTGGATATTAAGGTTTTAGAGATGGCAAATGTCCACATGCCCCTCATGTGCACCCGCATTTCATTCTTTTTTTTTTTTATTATTATTTATTATTTTTTTATTCATTAAAGCTTGATGTGCAATATTTCATTAGATGTGTGCAATATTTCATTAGATGTGTGCAATATTTCATTAAATGCGTGGTAGTGTGACTTGAATTTAGGAACTTTGCTTGATATCATGTTGAACTACTATGGTATCTTTTAATCTTAACTTCAACAACAATAATATCTAGAATTGATTCGGAATGTAAACTATAACACTAACTGAAGCCATTTTTTTAGAGAAGACTACTATTGGAAATTAGTAACATTCAGTCTTTACTCATTCTGACATATTACCTAATACTCTGGGCTCAACTACAATCTCCTGTTCTCCTTGGATGAATGTTGTTTTGTCATCAATTATTATTTCAATTTTCAAGTGCAAGTACTTGAAACTTGAAAGTTTTCTGTCGGCTGGTTAGTCACAACCTTTCCTTGATATCAGGAAGCCTGAAGACATTGCTTGAACTGCTATAGAACAATGATGTCAAGTTCAAATATATCTGCTTTGATGTTGCCACCAGAATACTCAGAAGACAAACATATGGCAAATGCAAATACTGACTTGCCTCAGCCTTATTTACATCAAATGCAAAGCTCATCACGGGGTCCTGTGGCTATACTCTGGGACATTGAGAACTGTCCAGTGCCGAGCGATGTCCGCCCAGAAGATGTAGCTGGTAATATTAGGATGGCTTTGCGGGTCCATCCTATAATTGACGGAGTTGTCACAACGTTCTCTGCATATGGAGATTTCAATGCATTTCCCAGACGACTACGGGAAGGGTGTCAGAGAACAGGTGTCAAACTCATAGACGTTCCCAATGGGCGGAAGGATGCAGCTGACAAGGCAATCTTGGTTGACATGTTCCTTTTTGCTCTTGACAATCGTCCACCCTCATCTATCCTGCTTATCTCTGGGGATGTTGATTTTGCTCCTGCGCTCCATGTTTTAGGCCAGCGTGGATATACTATCATCCTTGTCAGCCCTTCTAGGGCAAGTGTTTCATCTGCTCTGAGTAATGCGGGCCAGTTTGTCTGGGACTGGCCAAGTGTGGCTCGCGGGGAAGGATTTGTACCACCTGCTAAGGTTTTACTACCTCCTTATGTAGTTCCGACAAAAATTACTGGGTTTTTAACGGGATGTGAGGTCACTGACAACTTAGATTGTCATAATGAAGAAGAAGCAATAGTGTATAGAGGAATCTCAAAAGGCTGTTACAACAAACGGGATTTTTCATTGCTCTCAAGGTCTCCGACTGAATATAATAGTTGTTCAATATCCATGCCCTATTATCCTACGTCTTCCAAATCACATGGCCTCCCATCTGTGTTGAATGAAGTTTCGGCAAGAACTTCTACTTCATGTGACCAGAATGATTTCATGTGGGTACAACCTGGAGATCTGAATGGTTTAAAGGGCCAACTGGTGAAGTTACTTGAATTATCAGGTGGGTGTATGCCTCTAATCCGTCTTTCTTCAGAATACCAGAAAATCTATGGGAGGCCATTGTATGTGTCTGAATATGGAGCTCTTAAGCTTGTAAATATTCTGGAGAAGATGGGTGATGCAATGGCTATTGAAGGAAGAGGCTCAAGGAAGTTTGTCTACCTCCGTAACTCTAAAGCCATATCTGGTGCCCATCCCTTGATTTTGACGAAGAGGGATGAGAAAGGTAAAGAAGCTCAAGATCCCATTGATGTTATTGCAGGTGCCGGATCTTCTGATGAACCCTCAGATGATGAAAGGGTGGTTGTAGAGGAACATGATGACAATAGCGAAATAGAGAAATATAATGTAGAGAGCCTCAACCTATTCAAATACGAGCTTCAAGAGATTTTGGTAAGCTACTATTGTCGCATCTCTCTTAGTTGTTTTGAGGCGATCTACCAGCAGAAATACAAAAGATCAATCGATTATCAAAGCTTTGGCGTGAATGATTTGGAGGAGCTTCTGGACAAAGTAAGAGACATTGTTGTGTTGCAAGAGGAACCAGTAACTAAAAGGAAGTTTCTGGTTGCTGTCTGTGGCTAGAAGAGTTTAATTTCCGCTTTTGGAATTATAGTGTTGGTGAAAATATTATGAGGTATGCTTCTTGCTGCCGCGTTCTTAACGTGTTCCCTTTAGTTCATAAATAGGATGTGTCAATGCAAAGGACACATCTGTTCTTTATTTTGTCTTACTCAGGCTCGTTGGTTAATCTCAAGATTGTTCATGTAATACTCATTTCATAGCGGCTGAATCTGATCAACCAAGGAAACATCCTTGTTAACATAACAACATAAATTTTTATAATTGTTGTTTACACCGTCTTTGTGCGGAACCAAGTGCGAAGAAAGAATTGCTTCATCATCATGCTTCTTTTGGCAATTAGTGGACAGCTTATAAATCTTACATAGCTTTGTTCTAGTGCTTATTAATCCTTGACTGTATTTTTGTTCTGAAATCTGCTTCTAACATTAATTCTATACTTCATTAAGAAATCTTTTGACCACTGTTTATTTCATCTCCCCATAAACGGGGCTCCAATAATGCTTCTTCCGTAACTATGTGATTCCTGTGTATTATGTCTTCAAATCTAGCCCCCACCCCTCCAACACCAAGGCACCGGTATATTAAAAGAAAATCCACCAATTAAGATAACCAATCGACTGGCGTAAATCATCAATTTGGACATAAAATGTTGCATGCCAATTATTATTATTATTATTATTATTATTATTATTATTATTATTTATTTATTTATTTATTTATTTATGGATGATGATGAGGGAATGCTTGTTGAGGAACAAACTGAATTCACTTTCAACAAAATTGCTAAATACAATAGTATCTGACTAATATTTCCAATCTTATTTAACTGATCCTCCTTTAGGTGCTAGACTGCTAGTTTATTGAAATTCTTTTTCCAGGTTGCCAAGGATTTGCATTAGGATGGTTGCTGCTGGTCGGTGATATATGCCATGCTACATTGCAAATGCGCAAGTCACTGAGGTCCAGGTGGTGCGTACTTTATAAGGCATTCAAGCCTGGGTTTTGGCCGAAACATCCCCGGTAGCCATAAGAACTCAATTTTTCGTCCATGATCATGTCCCAATTTCATTTGGATCTTTTACTCTGTTCAGTTGGAAGCAGATGATTCGTGCTCACGATATTTTTAATAACGGTTTCCAACTTCATGGTAATTATTCATAAATACTTTTGGAAATTCTCCATTGTACTGTATTGCAGAAAAAGAATGGACCAATAATTTGTGGTAAAATTAGTACGACCATTTGGATTTGAAAATGTTACTTTTCTGCAATTTCTGTGCTTGGAATCCATGGGTATACATGACACAGCAAAGTTTTCAAACTGGAGAAAGGTGAAGGTAGCTTTACATTTTTTAAGAACCACCAGCACATTGATGTTTTACAATCCATCGAATGTATCGATGCGATTCAGGAATTAGTGTATCGAGCATCACAGTTTGCCCTACTATCTACTATGGATGAACAGATTATCCCAGCCACTCAGATTCTTCTATCGCCAAGCACTGTTTGACTGGCAAATTTTCTATAATATCCAACTCCACCAATGGTGATCCAAGGAGCAAACAAGGTGGTTATGAATAAGAGGGCGCCTTCATTTCCAGTCGAAGAAAAGAAATCCGTTTCTCCTTGGCTGTGAAACTATGATATGCGTTCTACGTGTCATTGCAGATGTAGGTTGTTTGATCATTCGATTCATTCTTGATATGGACAATGACTTCTAAAGCAGTGAATATGTCATGAGCTCATCCTTCATTTCATGTACTTTATGCAACGCATAACCTAGATTGTAACATTTTTCTTTCTTTTATGGTATTCTGTACTATTCTCTTACCAAGCTATCGTGTTATCCATGATCAAACTGCCGAGAATTTATCTTCTTTGATCGATGACCATTGGAAGGAAATGCTGTTATACATATCATTAAATGTGTTCCTAGTTAAATTTGGCAGGCCGTATCATGTTTATGTTAATACAGATTCTTTAACGATGCATAATAATTAACAAAATATTAACAGATTCTTCAAAGAAAAGGAAAAACAGGAAAGAAAAAGGGGTTGTGCAATCATTTAACATCTCAATTCTAACAGCCAAAGAACATTTGATGTATAAAACAGAAAAATTTCATTCCTCAAAACAATTCAACAATCAATGGCAGACACATTTTGTCCTTTTCCATTATCCCACATTTCTCTCTCTCCCCTCCCCCTCTCACATATAAATTAAATAGTCCAATCTCATTATTCCATATGAAGGGTTTAAACCATCGATGATTTATCATCATTATGATAAATAGCATTATTCTTTGGAATCACCACTGAATTTCTCTCTTCAGATTATTTGGCTCTCATCTGTTGAAGAATAATCGTCATGTTTTTTGCTATTCCAAACTCCACAGGCATTTCACTTGAAATTGTAAAAATAGTTCATTATAACATCTGCAGTTCTTCCATTTGTAGTAATTTTTAGCAATTAGCTGCTACACAGAAGACAATTGTTTCCTTGCTTGTTGCTGAATTAGCCTCCCACTGCACAAAGTTATCTTGGATAAAGCCGAATAACTGGCTTATTATATAGATGGGATATTATGAGGCGACTGAGGTGAGCCGGGTTCAAGTAGGAAGCTTCGACTGCAATATGACCTAGATGTGCTTGAAGAAGAAGCTAGACCCCGTACATCCCCACTGAAAAACATACCTTCGCCTCCCTTTGTGTTACCTCTGCCCGTCTTTACTCTACCTTCAGTTTCACCATATTCTTCATCTTCCACAGCTTCAACAAAAGCACTGTGCATTAGGTCAGTACTCTCGTACAAAAGTCTGAGGACCTGCTTAATTGATGGTCTTGCCCTCCTTTCTGAGTGCACCATCTCATGATTTCCACAATTGTTTGAAGTTGATCGAAGTCAAAAGCATCCCCAAGATTGGGATCCACAAGCTCAGTTATTCTCAACCCTGAAGTCAAAAATGGTTGAGACCACTCTACCAAGTTTTTGTTGTTTTGTATTGCTCGTCTAGCAGTAACTAGCTCTAATAACACCACTCCATAACTGTATATGTCACTTTTCTCCGTGAGCTCTCGAGTGACCACATATTCCGGATCCATATAACCTGACAATCATTTAATGCTTTGGTATCTCTGGATAAGGCATAAAAGCTAAGTCTATTGAGAAAGAAGATTTTGTCCAACCTGATAATCATTTAGGGCTCATTTGGTACGCAATATTGGACTGAACTTGATATTACAATACACAATATTTAACATCTTTTCCTTACATGTCTGGCTAAGTTAAAAAAGAACTATAGTTACTTGAAAGTTACTCCAAGTGTCAAAATAAGTAACGTATTATTTCAACTTTAATCACTAAAAAAATTATTTATTTTTTAAACCAACTTATTTACTTATAAGTGAACTTCTTATTCTTAGTCAAACATGCTGTTAAGGTTGTCAAGTACAGGACAAACCACTTTACCAAACAAACCATTAATGTTATCGTATATCTGGATAAGCTATTAAGTTAAGAGTTTATAATCACAGAGGATGTTGTCTAACCTGGAGTTCCCCGGATATCAGTGTTTACAGGTTCGAAGCAAACAGAGCCATCTTTCGAAGCATGAGCAAGGCCAAAATCAGCAACCTAGAAGAGCGGCAAAATACAATGAGACCTTTTCCACAGTTCATGTCAAAACAGGGACATTTCAGTTCATTGATCATATTTGATTTTGTAACTTTGACATTTAACTGAATCCAAGATACGTAAATTGCCTGTGGGAAATGGACCAGAAAGATCCATCTTTTTACCATGCTACCAATCAAGTTAATAAGACAAGTTCAGCACAACGGTTAACATATTAAATCGATTGTGTTCTATGACACTGAGTGTTGGATCACATGATAAATGTAACAGAAATCACAATGTTTAAGGTGGATATGCAGCCATACGAGAATTGAATGACACTTCATCAGGACAAAAAATTTAGGGAACAAGAATTTAGGTGGTTAGGACATTATTTAGCGTCGAGCTAAAGAAGTTTTCATCACAAGAGCTATGCAATCCTAGTAGAGTAGGGTTTTTTCTTTTATGAGCCAAGGGAGCAGTAAATCAAAAGGATTCATCGAACCTTCATGTTGCATTGAACAAAGTGGGGAAAACATATTCAAATAGTCCGCAAATTAATGAAAATGAAATTTAGCTTCTTGTTGTACCATCTCACTGGTCCACAAAAAAGGAAAATAAAAAAGACAATATTCATAACCGTGGTTTACATACCAAGTTGACTATTTGAGTGGATTACCTTTGCAACAAAATTATCATCTAGTAATATATTGCTGGACTTAATATCTCTATGACACAGAGGAGGATTACAATAGAAGTGAAGGTACTCCTGCATGCAGAAATGTCATCAGGAATAAGTACAGAAGTTTTTGAAATTGCATTAATAAGTGATTTTTGTTTATTAGCTTTATTTAAGAATTTACCAATGCATTTGCCACGTCAATGGCAATCTGAATTCTTGTTCGCCAACTCAGAGGAGTTCTACCTAGGGCTGAATTCAAGCGAGTTCTACCTGGGGCTGAATTCAAGCATTTGGAAATTCAGAAAAACGTTGATGAATTATTTTTGAAATTTTCCAACAAGCCAGATACCAGAATAAGGTGAAAAGGGACAAAGCGTACTCTGAAGATGATCCTTTAAGCTTCCATTTTCCATATATTCATACACAAGAAACCTGTCGTAAAACAAGTTCCTTTAGGTTTATCCAGCATGCAAAAGTTCAGGTGCACATGTTTTTCTGATGTAGGAAGGGCAAAATAAATAAGGGAACAAAATGTGATGACCTCTCATGTCTTTTGATGCAGAAGCCCCTCAGAGAAACAAGATGGCGATGGTGTAGTCGAGCAAGGAGTTCAATTTCCCGGCGAAACTCGTCCTCTGCCTGCTCTGACACTATGTTCATCCGCTTCACGGCAACCACAGAACCATCATGAAACTTCGCTTTATACACAGTACCAAATCCTCCTTGTCCAATGATGGTGTTGAAGTTTTCTGTAGCTTTCTTTGTATCTTTGTAGCTGAATTTTCTGAACATAGGGGATGGACATTCTTGTAATTCATATTTCCATCCTACAACAATTGGGAAATACAACATCTAATGTAGTTATCACTTCATATTATCAAAGTTTAAAAAAACTGAAAAAGAAAAACCGGAATCAGAATGTACCGTCCTGATATTTTCTTGCAGCACGAGGAATGGATGTCGAGGATGTCTTATCATCTGTATCAGAATCAAGCTCTTGGCTTTTCTTGCGGATAAGAATAATCAAGACTACCAGGATCACCGCAGCCAATACTGTAACTGAGATGCCAACGCTAGCAACTAATTTGAGATGGTAGTTATAATTTTTCCTCTTTGAGCTTGAGGAAAGTTGAGCTGGACTAGCGGTAATCAGTGGGGTGGAAGATGCCTGAGGTGGAGGTGAAGATGGGAATGAACCTGAAACAAGTAGATACGATAGCAACAGAAAATGAACGGTTCAGCAAATTACTGTATTATATGAAGAAAATCTAAGTAATATTTAGCCTTGTTTGGTATACATTCTTTCAAAATACATTATTTCAAAACTCATTTTCAATCACGCATTCTTCAATAAAATAATATTTCATATCACATCAATAACTTTTCCTTACTTTTTAACTACATATTTCCCATCATATCACTATTTAAAATATATTATTCCTCAATAATATCCATCAAACACACCATAATATGTTTATTGCATAAATGGATAGGTGTAAACACAAAAATATGTCAAAGACCCTTTAGAAAGCAGTGACTAAGGTCATAAATTCACATTTCAGAAAGAATGGGAAGTGGCTGAATAACTAACAATATTCATTAACTCTTGTATTTGTTGGAATCCTCAACAGGATCTGGAATAGTTGCCATGGAACACAGTACAATATAAGAGTATGATGATGGGAAGTTACTACAAGATCTTCATCAACCATATATGCATTAGCATCATATTTATGATGAATATGTCCCTCAGAGAAAAACTTAACAAGGGACATCGAATAAATTTCCCGTGGTGAAACCAAAAGAATTTGATGATAGATTTAGGCAGAAAATACTTAATAAATGTGAAGAATAAACTGATTTACGATTCACATGTAGTGTGCTAGAAGAAAGAGCTAAATAATCAAATTGCTATTTTGCCATACCTGGCGGAAGATTAACCCCTTGAACCCCAAAGAAACAACTTGCAATGCCAATAGTCGATGCGTAATCGACTTGACTTGCAAGTGCAGCAAAAGTTGCATCTCTGCAAGTACTCAATGTCATATTATCTGTTGGCCCCAATAGATTATGAAGATAAACGATACCAGCATTCAAGCACTTTTTACAAGTACTGTTCTCCAACAGTGGTACTTTGCAATTTACAGTAACATCACTAAAGTTAGGAGACTGCAGCATCTGATTAACTGTTGATCGACCTTGGCATTCATAATTTACTGGTATCTTTGTCCCAAAGCCACAGAAAACGGATGCATTTCTTGTTATTCCATATAGTTGGAAAGTTTCTGATATTGTACGAAGGCAAACATCAGATAAGTTTGAAGTAACCCCCAAGTTACTCGTTGCATTTGCGTACCTTGAGACAGAAATAGCGACCAAGGCATTAAGATGTCGGCAACACTTTCCTCTATCTTCTCCACTGGAACATTTGGAGGCAGCCAGCGTAAAATTAGACCTACTCATATCCAACGGGCAATCTGAAAATATTAAAGAATAAACAAAATAAAATATGATTACCTCACAATTGTAGTTTGTCAAGCATTATAAAAAGTAAGTTTCATTCTCACCTCAGCAGGTGAAGTCATGTGAGAGTAATAACTTAAGAGACATGAATACTTATTGTGGTTTCATTCATAAAGAGGTTATTGTGTTGAAGGAGCTAATTACTGGCACTACCCACCATGCCTCCTCCTCAATTATCCCTTGATCTCAATCTAACCATGCAACTATGCAAGTCTACAAAATTACATTTTCGTCAAGCTATGCCCGCCAAATTACAACAGTACCAACCTCAAGATTCACCACCTCATAAAATTGGCTCAAATGTTATCAGTCCAATATCCTTGCAGTAATTGCAAAACGTAAACTATGACTCTATCTAGACGTCTCATAAAATTGAAAATAATAGAAAAGGAAAGGAAAAAAAAAGAAAAAACAAATGTACATTTTTCAATTCACAAACAAAACCTCATCCCAATAAACCCAATTCTCACAAGAACAACTCCAGCATTTCAAAAAGCATAATAATGCGATGTTAAAAACAAAATACACAAATTGAGCATCAGAACAAGGCATATGACGTAATGAAGGAGAAAAACTAAAAAGGATATACCAGAAGCAGCCATTGTTAAAGAAAGAAGCAATTGAAGAAAGATGAGTAATAGTAGACAGCCAGGAAACACTGCTGGTCCGTACAATGCCATGGAAAGGATTCAGGTGGAGGTAGGAGAATGACGCTGATCCCAGAAATTTAGTGATTGAGAGACTACGGTGGAGCCTAGAGCGTGCACACTGGCGTCTTTTAGCGCATTCCGCGTGTGGAGCTAGGCGAGTGCACAGTCCACTCCTTTCAGGAGGAGTCCGTCTGGTTGTGAAAGCTAAAGTGAGTGCAGCTTTTGAGTCCTCAGATCAGAAGACCCACTGCCTTCAACTTATTTTGACAAGAATTATATTATTTGTACGTGTGGGATACACTCTGGTTTCCCAAACCCCACTTTCTCCTTCACCTTCACATGGAAGTCAGGTCCCACATCCAATAAATGTGTGGGACCCGACCCCATATGAGAGAGGGGGTGAGATCAGGTAAATCAACATGTATTTCAAAGAGTACATGTAGCAAGGTTATTTTAGCAATATCAAATGGGGGCTTAATTTTTAATAAACATGTTGAGTTGAGGTGTAAGATAGAATTAAGGGCGTGTTCGATCGTATTTAAAATTTAATTAAAATTGAAAATATAAACATTATAGGATCTCACTCGTCAAATAAAAGTCAATAATAAAGGCTAATTTTTCAATTTTAATCTCTACCTAACACGTCTTAAATACTTTTTAAATTATTTTTAGGCACGGTTAAAAGCTACTTCGACACATTTTTTAAAGTGGAAATGATTATTTTAGGAAATGATTGTTTAAAAAGTCATAAAAATATTGTAAATGTCATAAATTATGTAGTTGGAAATAAATTTTAAAAAATTAATGCCAATCTAGCCTTAAATATATTATAAGAAATTTAGCAATAAATTGATTATTAAAAAAATATATATAAATAATACAACTTTTTGGTATCCGCCAAATTCTAAAAGAGGCCCGTGAAAAAGCAAGAGAGGCTTATCAGTTTTCAAGTACCTGACCCAGTGACCACATCCCCAATCCCACTTTGATTCTTGATGAAGCGGGCTCCATCAGATTCTATCCTGACTCAATGGTCTGATGGGCACGAATCTTTGGATCCCAAAATTATAAAAACGAGGAATTTATTGAAAAGAAAACACATAAAAACTGTACCTTTTATTTCGACAACAAATTGGTAAATACTCCGAATCCTAAAAATCTAGGTGAAAATGGTGAATTTTTAATAGGTTATGCGATGTTATTTTTGTATTTCAATTTTGTGTTTTGTATTTT
>CAIGRL010196176.1:0-14131 GCA_903798325.1 Fraxinus xanthoxyloides | reverse complement strand
AGTGACAAAGAAGTCCATTTATAGCAGAGATAGAAACTTGTGGCACCTCAGTCATGAGGTAATAGTACATTTAACCTTAACGAGAAGAAAAGTGAATAAATAATATTTTGACTATTAATGAAATTTTGATTACCTTTCAAAAAAAATTAATTGGACCAAACACACAAGTATTGGATATTGAGACATATTTTAATTGTCTGCAGCAATTGTTGTTCTTTTCGCCACTCTGCCGAAAACAAGTCGACCGATATTCCATGCTTGCAGTTCTTTTGGATAGGGGCAAATGATGACCATTTAGAGAGGATTTCTCATATTCTTGCTGATACAGTTTGCCCAGTGTTGTTAGAAACAATTATTAAAGGTATTTATATGATTTGTTTCTAGTTTTATTATCTATACATATCTAAAAGATTCTATTTTTCTTTGTGCTGAATAATATCTAGTCATATTAGACCTAGGATGTAATTAGTTCTATTTTGAGAATATCCTAGTTCGTTCAAGAGTTAGTAGTGTTATTACATGTAATAAAAACTTCTCAAATTTCTTGGTTTCTGTTCCTTTGCATACTGTGCTTTATTGTTGGAAAGAAGTGGATTGTGGACCCTCTGCTCTGAGTAAGAGGCTGTACCGACCGTGGATGAATATTAAATCATGAATTGGCAGGTGATCCTATGGTTCTTGCGGCGAATATAATTTGGATTAATTCTGACACAACTTCGAGTAGGAGCCCTTCTAAGAGCCAAAAGGGTGAGTTGGCTCTTGATATAATTCTTGAAAAAAAGGCTGTCAGAAAGAGTGGAGATGCCTGGAGGGTTGTCATGGACTCCTGTTTACCGGTCATCCATTTGATTGATATCAAGCGTTCAATCCCGTATGCTGTAAAACAAGTGCAAGAGTTGCTTGGTATTTCTTGTGCGTTTGAGCAAGCTGTTCAGGTATCTTCATATATCTCTTCCCACTCTCACTCTCTACCTCACTCTTGCGCCATCGCATGTTGTCTCAAAGATATGCACAACCTCATGGAACTTTCATGTCTTTTTGAGTCATTGTTTATTTGAAGATCTTCTGTTACGTTTATATCTTTTCCTCTGTTTATTTGGGGGAGGTGAGGTGTTCGAGAACGATGAGGATGTTAAAAGAGAAATCATTTCTATCTTTTGACATAATATATTTGAAAAATTGAAATGTGATGTGGAGGATGGGTCAACGGAGGGAGACACGGTGCTCCATTTTGGGATAACAAAGGCACTGTAAGGGAAAGAGCTATTGAGCCAGTGGTAATGAAGGCAGTCATATATTATTGTGATAAAGTTGAGTGTCCACGTCCAGACTATTCTCTTTG
Source organism: Fraxinus xanthoxyloides (assembly GCA_903798325.1). Classification (NCBI taxonomy): domain Eukaryota; kingdom Viridiplantae; phylum Streptophyta; class Magnoliopsida; order Lamiales; family Oleaceae; genus Fraxinus; species Fraxinus xanthoxyloides. The sequence continues at coordinate 12,789 of CAIGRL010196176.1, read as the reverse complement.
GCAGTATATCAGGATTTTTGGGATATTATTAGAGGGAATCTATTGAAGACCTTTTAGGAGTAATATCATGACGGTGGTCAGTGCTACAAAAATTTCACTTTTTTGTGCCTCGTTCCGAAAAATCAGATTCCAAAATTTGAGATTTTCTTCTGATTAGATTGGTTACGAGCTTGTATAAGATCACCGCTAAATTTAGCAAATAGGCTTTGTGAAGTTACAAAGGAGAGCTTTTTGGATAAGTAGGGGCCTTTGTGAAGGGAAGACCAATTTTAGATTTGCTGTTGGTAGCTAATGAAAGGGTTGAGGAATACCGAGCTCTGAAGAAAGGGGCTAGTTTGAAAAGCATGTGTCATGTAGATTGGGAGTTTTTAGATTCTTCCATAGAGAAGAAATATTTTGGTTTGAGTTGGAGGAAATGGATTAATGGTTGTCTTAGAATGGTTTCATTTATCTGATCATTATCAATGGCAAAGCAAGAATAAATACAGGGCTTCGGGAGGATTGAGACAAGGTGATCCATTGTCACCTCTATTTTTCACATTAGTGGAAGATCGCGTAAGGCGGCTCGTAGAGAGGGCAAAGCAGGCTTCTTTGTTGGAAGGATACGAGACATGAAAGGAGACTGCTGAAGCCTGTTGGGGACCTCTAATATGCTATAATCTATATCTCACTCTCAATGAAAAGCACATCCACTTTCAGTGCCATTTAGGGCGTAAGTCTCACATTTACAATTTGCAGATGACAGTGTTGGCTCCTTTTCGTTCTCCTCTAGGAATATTGATTTTTCACGGTTCTATTATGTCTTGAGTATAATAGAACAGCGATATTAGGGATCAACAGTGATAGAACTTTGTTCAGAGTTTGGCATCTGGGATTGGTTGTTCAGTTAATTCTGAAATGTTGGGCCTTCACTGTGCGGCAATCCTTACTTTTATGACTTTTGGTCAGTGGTCAGTGGGAGAGTGACTGAAAGCTGGACAAGTGGAAGAAATTTCCCTTCTTTAGAAGGTGTAGACTAACTTGGATTTAAGTTATTTTGTGTAGCATTCTAATGTATTACATTTCAAGGTGTAAGATGCCGAGTCAGGTGTAAGATCATGAGTAGAAAGATTTATGAGAGATTTTTGTTGGAAAATGGGGAGAAGGTCAAAGGAATCATTTGGTAGCTTTGGATTTAGCTTCTAGAAAGCAATAGCAGAGGGGGGTTGGGAGTGGGTATTCTCAAGTTACAGAAAATGGTGTTGGAGGTTTCCTGTGGAGCTACTATATTTATGTGAAAGGGTTGTGAAAGTTAAATATGGATTGAAATCACGTGGATGGGAGAGGCCTTTCTTTAGGAACTATTTGAAGTTGGTTGTGAAAGTTAACTATGGATTGAAATCACGTGGATGGGAGAGGCATTTCTTTAGGAACTATTTGAAGTTCATATATCTGGTTTTTCTTACATCATTATATTTGCCATCTGGGATTTGGGGATTGGACTATAGATACTATTCGGGGAAGATGTTTGGGGGGCGTTTCTTCTTGGCAGACCTGGGATTGGAAAATGCTGCCATTGAATTTGTCGTTGGAAAACAATTTCATTCCTTAGCATTTTAAGTTTCATTGAGGTTTAAGGGATAGTGAGCTACCATAATTATCTTGTTTGTTATCATCCTTGTGAGTATTTCTCTAAAGCCTTATTTTTCTGATAGAAGGTTGTGGGAGCTGGAGTCCTGCAGGGTATTTTCTTGCAAATTCTATTTTGTAGAGTTTGCCATTATTTTAACCCTTCTCTCTTTTGGAAATCGTGCCCTTATGGATTAATATAATTGCTTATAAGTAGAATTAGAATATGAAATCACGAAATTGAGATTTTGATTTTTTATGTAATAAAGTAATTGAATATTATTATTCATTCAATTATTAATCTAAAATTATATTTAAGTTATATTGGAATATTATGAAATTTAATAATCAACCTATAAAATTCATAAAATTTATTATTTTAAGAATGTTCATTTACAATAGTATATGTTTAAAATAGATATTATTTAAATCGTGTGATGTAGTAATAAATAGTATTGTCTCTCACTAGGTTCATATTAATGTGGTGTAATTGCAATAGCTGCAGATTCATAATTGTGTAGTTTTTTGTTCTTAAGTCAGTTTTGCAGAGTTTTCTAGCAATAATATAACCTCTGCGAAATCTTTGATCATGCTACTAAATTTTAGTCGTAGTTGTTTGTTTGTTGTCATTTGTTTAGATTTCTTTATCTGTCTTTCCAAAAGCTTAACCCTTAGTTTTATTTTATAGCGTCTGTCCACATCCGTGACAATGGTTACAAAAGGTGTGTTGAAAGATCATCTCCTTTTGTTGGCCAACAGCATGACATGTGGTGGGAATCTGATTGGTTTTAATGCCGGTGGTATTAAATCATTGTCAAGATCACTTAATCTTCAAGTACCATTCATGGAGGCTACACTGTTTGTAAGAACATTTTCTGTTTCTTGATTTGGATTGTGTCGTTCCTATTCTTTGTTATCTGTCATTCTAAAGTATATTTTATCCTATCTCCGCTTCAGACCCCAAGAAAATGCTTCGAAAGAGCTGCTGAAAAATGCCATGTAGATGCTTTGACAAGCATCGTAGCCTCTTGTTCCTGGGGAAAACATGCGTCTGTTGGCACAGGATCGCCATTTGAAATTCTTTGGGACACTAGAAAGGTGCAGTCACTTGTTATCTGTTACTGATATCATTTTGTTTTTACATTAGGGTATACATTGACAAGCATTTGTTTGATGATGTGTTGAATCTGTTCTTTGGTGGTTTACATTAGAAATAATCAACAAGACTAATGTCTGAATCCCTTTTTTTGCTAGGCTGAGTTGAATCAACAAAATGGACTGAACGTCTATGATTTTCTTCATTTGGTAAGCAGCAGCTCCAAGCAGGAAAATATGGGTACTAGTTGCCTTGGTGTGGAAATTGATTATCTGGATCAGGAAGATGAATACATGGAATCTGACCTGTCTCCAGTCCGAGATTCTGGTATTGAGAAGCCAAGATTTGAAGATGGAGATAATTTTTCTCCTGAAGAGAATGAATGGGTACAGACATCTTCTATAACTGGCAAATCTAGTGGTAATTGGGAGCAGGTAAAGAAAGCCGAAAGTCCTACTAGCTCTGGCTGGGGGATTGAGAGAGAGGGAAAGGATGATGATTTGGGTGGCAGTTGGGGGCAGGTAGTTGAGAAAGTAAAAAACTCAACTCCTTCTGACTGGGGTGTTGACAAAGGTAAGAAGGATGATACATTCTCTGAAAAGGCACCCGAAGATTCTCCAAAGAATAACAGGTCTGCTTGGGGGAAAAAGGTTGATTCTGTTGAAAAATGGAGTACAGAAAAGGCTGAACAAAGTACTTGGGCTAGTGCAAATGCATCAAAATCTAGTGGTCAGTCCAGTTGGGGGCAGGTAGCTGAGAAAGTCCAAAGCACAATTCCTGGCTGGGGTGTTGATAAAGGTGAGAAGGATGATGCATTCTCTCAAAAGGCACCAGAAGAATCTCCGACAAACAGGTCTGCTTGGGGGGAAAAGGTCGATTCTGTTGAAAAAGGTCCTACAGAAAATGCTGAACAAAGTGCTCGGGCTAGTGCAAATACATCAAAATCTAGTGGTCAGTCCAGTTGGGGGCAGGTAGTTGAGAAAGTCCAAAGCTCAACTCCTGGCTGGGGTGTTGATAGATGTGAGAAGGATGATACAGTCTCTGAAAAGGCACCAGAAGATTCTCCAAAGAATAGCAGGCCTGCTTGGGGGAAAAAGGTTGATTCTGTTGAAAAAGTTCACACAGAAAAGGCTGAACAAAGTACTTGGGCTAGTCCAAATGCATCAAAATCTTGTGGTCAGTCCTATTGGGGCAAGGATGTTCATAGGAAAGATAGTTTCCCGACACGGACTCAAGAATATCAGTCAGTATCTTTTTCTGCTTGGGGTAAAAAGCAAGATTCCGAGGGAAAAGGTTGGATGGAAAAAGACGATCAGAATAATTGGTCGAGTGCAAGTACACCAACACAAAAAGGTCATTCCAACTGGGTTAGATCTTCTGGTGAGAAGGATTGGAGCGGAAAGGATGATCGAAATACATTGGTTAATGCTGGCACACCAAAGTCTAGCAGTCAGTCGGACTGGGGCAGAGAGTCAGATGAAACAGGTTGGAACAAGAAGAAAGATCAAGGTGCGCCAAAAGATAATAATCAGTCCAGTTGGGGCCGGGATGCAGCTCAGATGGAAGATGCTATCCCTGCTAAAGCTCAGGAGGATTCTAAATGGGCTACAGATTGGGACGCATTAGGTTCTGATAGTGGACAAGCTGGATCAGGTTCATGGTCATCTTGGGGGAATAAAACTGCAAAATCCGATGAAATCGGTAAAAAGTCTGATCGCTTGATTTCTTCAGCCAATGGAGACTCTATTGATGTGTTGCGTTCAAATGAAAATCTATGGGAAGCGAAAGTGGCTGACCATGGCAGTCAGTCAAAGCCTTCTGCTTGGGGCGCTTCAAATGACGGCGGTAAGGTTGATTCACAATCTCCCAGGGAACAAAAGAAAGATTCTCCAGTCAGTAATTGGAACCCCACTCCAAAAGAGTCAAATGACTCTGGTTTTGCACCGCGTAGACATTTTGCTGGTAGAGGGGATTCAAACAGAGGTCGAGGTAGGGGTCGCTCCGGTGGAGACTGGAAGTACAATAGAGGTAGGGGTCGATCTAGTGGCAGAGGAGATTTTTCTGATGATTTCAATACACTTGGAACCTTCACAGTGACGAGGCAGCGCATGGATTTATTCACGCAGGATGAACAAGACATTCTTTCAAGTGTTGAAGCAATTATGAAGAACATCAGAAGAATTATGAACCAAACAGGGTAACTTCTTGTTTTGATTCTCAACCTTTAAATTTATTATTTACAGTTGTTTCCTACTTTTGGAGATCATGTTATGGGCAATAATGATATGAGAACAAAGAAAAATAAACGCTCTATTTTTGTTTTTGTTTCGCGCGGAAAGTTGGGCTTCACTAACAATTAAAAGATAATTCAGAAGATTGTGTAAGGAACAAACTTTTTGAGACAAATTCCCAAAAAGAGGTGTTTTATTGATAAAGATTTACAGTTGGTGAGAAACTAAATGCCTCCAAGGGGCGCAAGCACACAGAACAATGTAAGTTAAAATATGATAAAAGTAAATGCAATGAAAATTACAAATTCTCTGTTTGAGAGTGTTTGATTTAGGGTCCTTTCTTCTATGCATTCTTTTCTCTTTTATACTTCTCTGACGGCCGTTATTGGTGAACTGCCTGAAAACATGTAACTACCCATGTTCTTTATCGTGACTTAGTTGTCTTGTAACTTCATCTTTAACTGTTGTCACTACTTCCATTTTTTAACCGCTTGTAATTGAGATTCTGGATCATGAAACGTGATAAGATTGCCCATTAACTACTTTAATAACCATTATTTATAATGGCTACTCGCCCTAGTTTTGGGCGTCTCGCGGTCTTGGACGATGGAGGTACCGTCGCCCTGAAGCATCATAATCACCCAGCGCTTGGACGTCTAATAGGCCTGGGTTATGCTGGGCCCTTACTATATTACTCCGCTTCGGGTCTTTTCTAGGCCCATTCTTTAAATATTTCAACTGGACTCTTTTACTTGGGCTTCATTCCTTGGGCCATTTAATTGGGTTGCATTTTTATGTGTCAATAGTTTTGTTTCTCATGATTAACGAGATAATGTAGTGACAAACCCAGCAGAGTAGAGAGAAAAAATCACATGGACTACCTCAAATTTGTTGAAAAATCAGATTTAGTGTGTCGTTGTCTCATAATTTACAGTATCATCAATATGAGCTGGAGAATTCTTACAAATTCACTTGAGTTGATATAAATTATTCCAATAGTGTTGTGAAGTAGAATCAATACCTGCATGTGAAACACATTTTTCCCTTTATTCTCTTTCAGCTAGCTGAGAAAAAGTTCGAACCAATATTATCAACTTTATGGATCAGTTTCCTCCATCGTGTTATTCTCTTGAAAAGGGTAAAAAGAATAGGAAAATACAGGGACAAAGTACTATACTGCTTTGATTAATTTGTTTACGAAGATTTCAGGGTTTGGATGGATTTCTTATTAGGGCAAACTTAAAAAATATGAATCTGAAATCTAACCAAGTAACTTTTTTGTGAAGGTACAATGATGGCGATCCTATATCCGAGGACGATCAATCATACATGGTGGATAATGTGTTGAATTATCATCCCGATAAAGCTGCGAAGATGGGAGCTGGATTAAAGTATATCATAAGCTAAATTTGTTCTTCATTGATCGGTTAAATGTCTTTTTTCATGTATCTTTGTGGTGTGCTTCATGGATTGCTCCACCAATTCATAGAATCTTTCTTCTTGAGCAATATAAGCTTTCATGTGATGTAACCTCATTATGTGGTTCTACAAATATTTTGAAGAACATGGTACTTTACAGTCAACTGCCTCATTTTCTTCCCTTTGTTTTTTATTTTTTGAAATTCTTTCCTACTTGTCATGTTTGCATTTTTTCATTTGTTTTTCTTGTTATTTTTTATTGGCTTGTTTTAAACTAATTTCAGTACTTGATGTAACAGGTTAGTAGGCACCAGGAGTTCCAGGATAGTAGGTGCTTCTATGCTGTTTCTCTTGATGGTGTTAAACAAGATTTTTCCTACCGTAAATGTGTGGAGAATCTTCTCAAGGAAAAGTATCCCGATAAGGCCGAAGGTTTTATTCCCAAGTACTATAGAAGGCAGCAAGCTCGTACTGGCTGGTATAAGGAACGTGGTTCTGCCTCAGGTGAAGCTAGAACTCCTGGCTGGAAACGGGATCGTACTCAGGCTACAGATGAAGCTGGAACTCCATGCTGGGGCCAGGACCGTACTCCGGCTCCAGAAGAAGCTGGAACTCCGGGCTGGCGCCAAGAGCGTACTCCGGCTGCTGAAGAATCTGGAACTCAAGGCTGGAACACAGACCGCAGTACTCTGGCTCTAGATGAAGCCGGAACTTCAGGTTGGAACACAGGTCGGATTACTCCGGCTCGAGATGAAGCTGGAACACGAGGCTGGAACACAGGCTTTAGTACTCCATCTCGAGATGAAGCTGGAAGTCAAGGCTGGAACACAGGTCGTAGTACTCCGGCTCGAGATGAAGCTGGAACACCAGGTTGGAATGCAGGCTGTAGTACTCCATCTCGAGGTGAAGCTGAAAATCCAGGCTGGAACACAGACAGTCTTCGAGCTCGAGAGGAATCTGGAGCTTCAGGATGGAACAAGTCCGGCTCCAGATGAAGCTGGAACTCCTGGCTGGCAGTAGGGGGAAAGAGACGGCAGGTGTCAAATAGTAGTACTCTGCAGTCCTAGTTAGATTTGTGGATTCAATCAGGCATCAATGAATGACATGCTATGTTTTCAATTGCATCAGATGATGATGGATGGATGGGTGTATGACTTCAAATTATTTTTGGTTGAATCAATGTTGTTTTAAATAATGCCTTTGTGAAGTTTTCTCTTCGATGTTGCGTTTTTTGGCTAAGCAGGCTTAAAAGCAGCACCATTATTTTTATTTTTATTTTTTTTTAGTAGGTCGCTGAACATATCATCTGTTTGTTTCATCGTCTGCTCGTCCATTGACTGACTGTGAAAGGTTACCCAAGAAAGTCGCCCCTATTAGTTCCGAATAAAAATTAGATTTTTAGTGGATGGAGTTGATAAAAGTTGTGGGTGAAAATGTGTTTGTAGAAAAATTGAGTTTAAGAAATGGGGATAATAATCACAGAAATCATACAGGGGGTGCAGCACTCTGCCATTGTTGTGTTGGAAACCAATGAAAAATTGTCAAGTATTTTTCTGTAGAAATTTTGTTAACTTTTTTTGTGTACTTGTAGCAAAAATGTGAAAAATTACACCCAACCAACATCCTCCTCTCTTTAAAATCTTACTTTCAACATTTCTCACTCACAAGCACACAAATAAACACAAGATTAACGCTTACAAACACACACTTATTGAAGCACAAATACACCAACAATGTAGCCCACCATCGGACCACCGGACACCCACTACAAACGCCGCAATGAAACACAGCCATCATGCCATCTTCGACCAGAGTTGATGTTGCAGATCTGAAAATAGATCTGACATAAGAAAAGATAAATTAACCATATTTAGAGATGATGCAGTTGCAGTTGCAGAGAGAGATAGAGAGAGACTTAGAATGAGTATTTAATCGATACTATCCGTTTCATTGATAACTTGTTCTTTCTCCTTTTTCATTCAATTAAGTGGTCTATTAAAAACCTAAATGGAGTACGGGCAAGAAGGAACTTCTTTTTATTTTTCATTTTTCTGGCAGCATGCATGGGAGATTCATTATGAACTGGTACACATTAATGTGTGTCTCTCACCTGCATGAACCCCCACCCCATAACTTTCTGACCAATCATCTAATATTTTATGATTACACATAAGATTAAATTGAACCCATGAAATTTGAAAAGGGCACTGGCTTCTTGATCTGCGTAATGATTCAAAAAACACACACAGATAATGATTGGTGCGTGCTCGCCCCCAATGAACACATCTGTCATCACCCATATTCTTAATTTCTAAGCTGCAAAAGGCCCATAACTCAATCTGTGAACAAATCCCCATATGCATCATGCATGCCATTGAATTAAATAATTTATTTGTTGAAAAGTTTTATTTCTATTATTTCAAGTACTTTCGTTTTGGAGGAATTCCTTTTCCGGCCCTTGATGCCCTTCGTATTAGAAGATAAGACCCTTAATTCGGCTATTGCCGACTTCCAAAAAAATTGAAGAATAATAATGTCAATTCTCATGTTGTAAATGTGACAAAAAATTTACGAACCATAAAGTCTTCTAAACCTAACCCGGAAGAAATATTATGAGTATCAATGGTTTTCGCCCTCACGACAGCTTTCTTAGGTAGGATCCCACAACTTTATATCATAACAATCCAATTGTCTTATTTGACAGGACTTCTTCTTTAACTTCTACTCATTATAATTATAAAAGAGTAAACTAATTTAAATTGTTTTTCTCTAAAAATTCGTTTGATCAGATAATATATTTTCAAAAAATTATCTTATAAACGTGCAAGAATAGCTTCTTAGACTCAAAAATATATTTTCCACTTTTTAAAAGCGCGACCCTAAATCAACTGATTTGGTAACCCTTTTTATTTAAGATCATAATCTTTGTTGAAAATATCACTCAGTTCAGGACATGTAACAAATTTGACTTAATTGTAAAGGCTAACTTATGATTATAAATGCAACATGCAGGTATATTTTATGAAGATTCTTTTCTTTCTTTCTAAATATCTAATTGTGAACTTGGAAAAAGGCAAATATTGTCAATTAAAATCAGTTTATCTCACCTAATTATGATAATATATTCAGACAACTTAAAAATTAAAATATCGACTCCTCCGTATGAATGTTCGACATACATAATTCAAGTCATGAATTTATTTGAGGTTCTCTACAACTTTTAGCCTTAAAATGTTTTTTTAGCTTTGACTCCGTAATTAAGCTACTAAATACTATTATGTAGTAATAGTGGCAATTAGAATTTAAAATGTAATTGGTAGGTACAATGTTGAGAAAATATTTATAGTGGCCTACATGTGGAGTTTTGGCAAAAAGTTAGGGATATTAAATATTGAATAAACCTAATATTTAATGGATATTCCAGCAAATCTATATATATATATATATAAAATATATATATTAAATATCACATCAAGTGAGATCATTTCTGAATGATTTTAATTTTAGGGCTTGTTTAATAGACCCTTTTTTTTCTCATGGAAAATGGAATTGAAATTCCATTTCCTACTTTTGCCATGTTTGTGGCACTTTTTTTTTTCCCATGGAATTAGTTTTCTACATTTGCTGATTTTCTTGGTTTTAGTTGAATTGAAATTCCCATTTTCCAATTTTTTTATTTATTTTTTGGGCAATCCAAACAAATTACATCCCCAATCGTAAAAAATTTTATCCCTTTAATTGACAATTTTCATGAAAAACAAAGTCAAATGATGATCAAAAGATAGAAAATTTCAACATTTTTCAGGTGAAAAATTGTACTAATCAAACACAATTAATTGACAATTCTCAGTAAAACAAGTTCTAGGCAATTTAATTCTATCTTTGAATCAAACGAACCCTTACTATAATTCAATTATTTCAATAATACCTTATTTTTCATTTTTCAATATGTAATAAATACTATAAAATATTTGTTATGTGTTAATTTCATTAATTCTTAGTTAATCAATATTTACATTAATTTAGGTTCAATGAATCTTGACTTGATGAATCTTCATTTACATGATTCTAAAATTATTATATACGAGTTTATTTCTATTCATGTACATATGTATTTTTATGGATATTTAAATTCATATATTAGCAGTTAATTCTTATGCATTGAATGTAGTATAAAAATGTTGCTCATTTGTAATATTTCATCATCAAAAAAATAAAAATAAATTAAATCATAGAAATTGAGTTTGAAGAGCACAATTTTCTTATTTTAAAGTCATCTTCTAAATTTTATTTTCTTTAGTACGTTTGAAAATCATCAAGTCCTCTAAAAAAAATTGGTATCAAATATTATTTTACAATACTTAGAGTGTGTTTGGTGCACATTAAAATGAGAGAATGCATTTTTTTGAAGTGATGTGATGAGGAATATGTGGTTGAAAAAGAAGGAAAAGTGATTGATGTAATGGAAAATATTATTTTACTGAAGAATGTGTGGTTGAAAATAAGTAGAAGAATGAGAATGAAAAAAATAATATAGATCAAACAGGGGCTTATAAAGTATTTTAGAAGAACGTGCAATGCACGTTCAACTCTGACTAGACAGTCCAAAATTTAGAAGGGATTTATGGAATTATTTGAAGGCTTTGGGGGGATGAATGTGTAAAGGTCACCTAAATATTTAAGTCCGAGGCAATAGGACGTGTAAATGGCCCAACACGAGCGTATTGTGTCGGGTTTCTAGATTGGTGGGAAAACCCGTTTTACACGTTTAGGGTGGGGATAACAAAATGAACGACTTCACTTTCAGGTCGATCATTAAGTAGGGATGTTGCTTTTAGTGTGAGCGAACTTTCAAAAATGTCTTGAGAATGGACATCACTAACCTAGTCTTTTCAATAAGTATATATCAATTTGAACAATGCTAAATGTACATTCAAAATTTTATATTATTCTTGATATTTCATTGTTTTCAAAAAAATTGTTGGCGGGGAAGTGTGTGTTTTTTTAAAATTGACAAATGTAATATCGCTTCGTGACATGATCTAAAGAATAATGTTAAAAAGAGATTACATGTAATATGATTGAAAATGAACTTAAACATTTCTCAAATTAAAATAATTAATAAAATCACACAAAACGTATCCAAATACAAATACACAAAACTAAATAATCAAATGTAAGCATAAAATTGATATGTTTTTCTAAATAATCAATTAATTGAAAAAAAATGTCATAAAACTATTTCTAATTTTTTTTAATCCGAACTTGTTTTCTAGTTTTTTTTTTTGTTTTGAGAAACAGTTCTTTGGAATAACAAATCAAACGCATTTTCTGCAATCTTAAAATAATCCCTCAAGACAAAATAAAAATTGAATTCAAAACTGAAAACAGAAAGTAGAAATGCAAACCAATCACATCCTTAATCTCTCTATTTATCATGAAACGCAGTAACCAAATAAATTATATCAATTTAAACGTTAACTATATGAGCCATTCTTTTTATAGCTCTAAAATTTTTTTTTTTGGGTCCGTCGAGGCCCACAATCGGATTCACAAGTTCGAACACCTTTTAAAGCTCGACTAAGATTCCAAACTAAAATAGTGCATAAACGCACACAACAAACAAATTGAGTAACACAATTCTTGAATCAAGAACAATTGGTAACTAAGCAAAAGAACATTCCAGCAACTGAAATTGATGCAATGAATAAATGTGAATCCGTGATATCACAGTTGCTGCTATGAAAGGGCAAAATATAACACCAAAAGAGAGTGATTGATTGTATTTAATTTCTTGAAATTGATATCAAACTCACACACATGAAAACAGTTCTCAGGAGTTACTGTACTTTAGAGAGTGGGAAACAGAGTGGTCTTTTTCTTGTGTTGGCCCCTTTCCTATGGCCTATTGAGTAAGTGTACATAGAATCTTGACAAAAAATATATTTTAATAAATAAGAAATAGCAAATAAAGGAGAAAAGATTTGATTAGGTGAGTGGGTTTTTGTAGAGAGTAGACCCCTTAATGGTAGGCAGCCTTTTTTTCTCTGCTTTTCTTTTCCATTCTGTGGGTGCTGTCCAAAGGTTAACTTTGAAAAGTACGCAAAAGTAGAATCTTAATCAACACTTTGTTTGTTTTCATGAGAAAAAGTGGAGTTTCGTGTCTCAAAAGCACATGGATGAGGAAAAGTAAAAACTTTGTCGATATGCACTACCTTTACTAGCTATGACAGGAGGATTAGGATATACCTCTTGAGAAATTAGTACAAAAAAACATAAATACGCTTATAGATAATAGAAGTGTGCGTTTTGTAAAATGTGGTTCATGTCAAATATTAAATAATAGGTAAGAAGGAATCAATTCATGAATTGCGGGAAAAAAAAAAAAAAAAAAAAAAAAAAAAAAAAAAAAAAACAAAAAAAAAAAAAAAAAAT
>CAIGRL010196172.1:0-35807 GCA_903798325.1 Fraxinus xanthoxyloides | reverse complement strand
CAAAACTATTTTACTTCCACCAAAATCGAAGATCAGGCTCCAATATTGCAAATCTTTAAAGATCAGTATCCAGATAACACAAAAGCTAGAGAGTATTCAAGATTCATGGCTTCCAAGAAACCAGATCGGATGCTCTGATACTACTGTAGGAATTTAATAGTCCCAGAAGAACACCAAACCAACAGAAAACATAAACGAACACCAGTATTTTTCGCCCGATGGCCCGAATGTTCACCAAGAGGCTACTCACCCGTTGAACATTCACCTTAGTGAATAAGGCTCCAATCCATTAGCATAGAACGAAGTTCAGCAAGTACAAGAATGATTGAAACAAGAAATCACTCAAGAAAGCCCCCGTCCTAACTCTCCTTCTCTCTTTTACAAATTACACTAAGTAATCACTCAAACTTCTGCTCATCAAGAATCAGAAGAACAAATAACCNCTGTAGGAATTTAATAGTCCCAGAAGAACACCAAACCAACAGAAAACATAAACGAACACCAGTATTTTTCGCCCGATGGCCCGAATGTTCACCAAGAGGCTACTCACCCGTTGAACATTCACCTTAGTGAATAAGGCTCCAATCCATTAGCATAGAACGAAGTTCAGCAAGTACAAGAATGATTGAAACAAGAAATCACTCAAGAAAGCCCCCGTCCTAACTCTCCTTCTCTCTTTTACAAATTACACTAAGTAATCACTCAAACTTCTGCTCACCAAGAATCAGAAGAACAAATAACCCAGAATACAGTAATCGGACTAAGAAATCACCAAGATTATCTAACCTAACAGATTACATAGTGAAAACCAAAGGTTTTCATCAAGAGAAAATCTCACAAGCAAAACGAAAGAAACCCCTAGATCTAGAGAGAATGAATCGTCTCTGAAAATGGAACAATCTGGAAAGTTATAGGTCGGGGACACATCCAACGGTCTTGCCATCACCACGTGTCACCATCTCAGCTGATTCTTCAGTAATAAGAAAAGCGTGTTTTAACAAAACATGAGAAGTAACAGTAATGGGCTACCCGGTTGCATCCATTTGTCAATTGGGCTGGATCAAATTTTTGGGCTCAAACAGATATGTTAAGCAGTTTCAACACTTCATAATTGCATTCTTAATGCATTTTCTGAGCCGTTTGCATGATTGTGTCTTTTTGCATTCATTGGTTAAGATTTCTTTATTTTGACGATTATGATTTATTTTTTGGGATTCAATGGCCATATATATATATATATATATATATATATAAATATCTCTCTCTCTCTCTCTTCAAAGATTATATATACCTTGCCATTGTCATTATTGTTGTTTCCTCAAGCACGGAAAATATTTTTATCTTTTCGTTATAAACTTTTTATGATTATCCATCCTTTGGGAAAACAATTCATAGAACATTTCTCCAGAGTGATTCTCAAAATAGTTCTGTTAGTGTTAAGGACTCATTACTCCTCAATCATAATTTGAAGCTAAACATAATTTAACCATGCGTTCACTGCATAATGTAATGGACAATTCTTCCCTGATTATGTATTGAAGTTGAATGCAAATCCTTATCAAAGCAAAATGAATATATAATAAGATCAAGAAAATATAAATATTTGTTTAAAGTGTGGCCTTATAATTGCCACGCCATGGCCTTATAACGGACATTTTCCATCAAACATTTGTTCCTGCAATGTTGTTTCCACTATTGACTTTCTTATTTTCATTACTAGTTTCACCATTTTCGGTACTTTCAAGAAGTGGTGACCACATGACCTTAAACAAATCGGTATGCATATCAAAATTCTATCCTCGCAGTGCTTCATACATCGAGTAAAACAGCTTCCATGCGCAGAGAAGATGATTATCATCAACATGGAAATGACATGTTCTGTCCTTGCTGTGCCCTTCATGCTTATGGTTTCTTAGGTAATTATTTTTATGATGAATAGATTTATTTCAAAAACTTTTTATAATCATAAATTCTAAAGCGGTGTGTGCATGGATTCATAAAATCTACGACAGATTTTAGGTTTCAATGTAATCTACTTATTATTTAGATTCAAACATTAATATTAACATTAATAGATTCACAATTACTACCAACTTATTATACATACACACATTTCGTATGACTCATTATAATTTTTTGGGTTTCATTATAATCTCTATATTTTGATATCAAAACCAAACAATAATTTTAACAACACATTCACAACTACTACTCACTTATTCATACAATATCACTTAATTAAGGTTAGATTTCCATAATCTTTTTTGAAGTCGAGTATTTAAAGTCAAATGTCGCCTATTTATTGATTTGTGGATGATATCGAGAGGTGAGTTCTTTGTACTTGTAAATACAGGGAATTGGGTCAAAGTTTGAGATTTATTTTTGCAGTCTTTAATTCAATTATTTGGTATGGAATTGAATGTGCTTAATTCAGAAATAATTTTGACTTAGTTAAGCAGGATTCATGTTATACTAGAGACCTTATCAAGTAATTTAGAAAAAATTGATCGGATACCCAAAATCAGTTGTTGTTAGAATTTGAATATCCATAACTGCTGAGAACATGTTCATATTAATTTGCTCTATAAGTGAATGGGTTTTGAACATCATCAAATTGATTTTTTTCTTTTACTCAAATAGAGGCTAGGTAAAATTGAGTTATATTAAGATATTATATTTTTCCTAAAATGATACTCTACTTATCAGTATATTACCTTTTTTATTATTATCGTACACTTGTAGTTTTTGTCGAACAAGATTTTCTGTCATTGTTGGGAACTGTTTTTATTTAATATTAGAATAAATTATTTCTAGCTTTAGTTTATTTTTGTTTATTTGTTTCGTTATAAAGAAAATGTGTTTGTCGTATTCTGTGTGAAAGTGGCAATCTTAAACCACTCTGTGAAGTTTAAATCACCAATTGCACCAAGGATCACTGGGCTCAGTCTCGATTCAACACCACAATCAACCAATAAACAAACCACAAACCACCACTTCTCCAAACGGTTGCTCCAACGAATGGATAGCCCACAAAGGACTTGGGAATGAGAAGATTACAGCCAAAGAAGTTATCCACAAAGGCTGACTAAAGGAAGAAGAAACGCTCACAAAATCGAAAGCACAAAGCACAGTGAAGATGACCGATTCTCGTTTCTTAGAAAAGGGGCGGCTCTCAATGTTCTCACACACTTGCAACAGTAATGGATGAGTGATATATAAGAAAAATAGGATGGGCTTTGGGTTAGAGAGTAGATTGGGCCCAATAAGAAATTAGTAGTGGGCTAGCAACCCATATCAGCCATCCAAACTTGGGTTGGGCCATGAGCAGCCCTAATTCAATTAGGCTACTTCAAATGGCCCAAGTGAGTTACGTGGAAAGTTTAGATAATTGTGGTGTTAATATACATTTAGTCATTTGGTTGAAGCCGACTGAATAAACGAACAAGACTTGCATCATTGTCCATGGAGGTTGTTTGACAACAATTTGCCTAACACACTCGATCCAAAGATTGAATGCATACCACACGAAGACAACTAAAAGCAACAAAACATATGCAAAAATCACTATGGCCGATGAAAAAGCTGTTTGGTTGCTGCATTAGAAGTAGCCCCAGTAGCTGCTCAACAGGTTCAATTGCAACAAGAGGAAATGGCAGGAGTTGATAAAGGACAATGTTTGTTTCGCAGTTTCTTACCCCCAGAATCAACTCCTGAGCACTCTAACGTTGTTTAACTAGATTTTGGGCAATAGGATTTCCAACTTAGGGCATATTTGATCAGTCTATTCAACAATATTCTTTAGTTTTATAGAAGGCATACTTAAATTCAGAAACCCATAGTTCTAGATTTCTTTATATATGCCGAAATTTTCAATATATAGGGCTGAGAAATGATGACATATAGCTCATATTATTCCCACAGATAAAGAGAAATAGTGCACTAAAATGGTTGAATTCTAAACGACATGCTAGTACACTACCTGGGATGACTTGGCAAAGACGTTCTGCAATAAATATTTTTCACCATTTAAAGTGGCTGAAATGAAATGATTGGGAAGGGGAGAGGAAAGGTTCTTTTTTTTTTAGGGTACTCCCTCGATGAAGCTGGAAATTTTCACTTTTCGAAAACTTTATGGAGAAGGCTATCACAAAGCGAGGAACGCATTCAATAAGTTACTAAGAAAATATCATAAGCAAAGGTTAAGTCCAACACTCCTATGGTGAATTCTTACCTCTGTTGAAGTCTAATAGAGCTTCAGATTGGCCAGTTGGTATTGCAACTGTGTGAGAGAGAGAGAGAGAGAGGGAGGCGAGAGAAATGTGACCCAAATTTATCTCATATTGATGGATTGGTTGAAAGAGGTTTTGAAGAGCTCAAAAAATGGATCAAAGGAGTTTTGGGCGCCTAGGCACCATTCGAGGTGTAGAAACAAATTTGAAAAACAGATTCAGCACCTAAGTGCTATGTTTGAATGCTGCCTACCGCTCGCTATCCATGAGCTTTGGCATTTGAGCGTCGGCAGTAGCTCGCCGGGCGCGAGGCTATCGTTCAAGCGCCAATGTTATCTGACCCACAACCTATTTCACTATTTGACGAATTTTAAGATACTTTTTCCACCTAAAACACAATAATTAGGGTTTGACATGTACTATATATATAGTTGGCTTCATTGTAATGGAGAATAAGTTGGAATATAATCTTTTTATCCTTTCATCATATATAAAATTCTTCTCCTTTGCCCGTGGTGTTTTCACGTAAAATATTATGTTTGCTATTGTTTACTTTCTATTACAATATTACCATCGTTTCTTGAGTCTAACAAGTGATATCAAAGCAAATCGATATTCCTTTATTTATCTAACAAAAAAAAGATGACCGATACATTGCCTAGCAATACTAAAATCAATATACGGGAGTCCATGAAGATAAAGATAAGAGTACTAGAAATCCACAGGCGAAAGTGTTGGGAAATTCCAACATATAGGGCCACACATGGATTAAAATGTGTGGTGCAAATTTTGAAGATTAGTCAACAAAGTGATCCATTAAAACTATTTGGACTAATGGATATTAAATGTCATGGAATTAAAGTGTAGAGATTAGAACAGTTATTTTAAATTGACGAGGGGGCCAATTTTTAAAAATCGAAAAATAATAACTGCATATTCAGTTATTAAATCAAGGTAATGGTTCCCAATTGAAAGTTATTTTTTATTTCTCTGCATCCTCGTCAACAGAGAGAAATTCAAGAGGAGACTACATATCAATTGAAAGATCATAACCGTTTAAGCAATCAGACACATGAATCAAGGTATGCTTCCGCTTTTAATATTTTCTTTGATTACAACATGGATGATTTATATGCATGTAAATGGATTGATAGAAGGTTTAATCCTTTTATCAATTCCAACAAGTTGTATCAGAGCTACTTCATTGTTGAATCTTTGAGAAAATGAGGTTTAACAATTTGAATTTTTGGTAATTGGATCTTCTATTATGTTATTATATGGAATTTGGTTCTAGAAGTATTTTCAAAGTTTCCAGATTTGACAATTTCGGATCTAATTTGGTTGAATTTGAAAAACTACTCAGCATGTAATTCTTGGTTATCCTCCTAGATTTTGGATCAAATATTTGAAATTCGGTTTATAGATTTTAAAGTTTAAAAAAAATTAAGGCCACCTTGTGACGCTTTATAGAAAGTAGTCGGGTACTCGCAGCACCTATTGTGGAAGGCAACAACACAATGAACGATGTTGCTATTAGTAACGTCAGTTGCTTCTTCAAGCGGGCAGTGCTCGCCGCTCGTCGGAAGCGGCAACCGCTGCTTCGGACTCGGGGCAATGCCAGCACGGTGCCGCCCTTGTGTAATAAAAAGATGGAATTAGGGTTTCAGTTTGGAAGTTTTGGGGACGGGGGCATAGGCTTGGGCTACAAAATTGAAGTTGATGTCATTGCTTGCAATTTAATTTTAGGGTTAGGGTTGCAATTATAAAATGTAATTTTTTTATTTCAGTCCCTAAAGTTTAAAGTTCATTCAATTTGGGACTTAAAGTTATGGGTTTTAATAATTTAGTCCCTAGAATTTTAAAATTAATTAATTTAGGTCATTTAAGTTCTGAATTTTGCAATTAAAGCCTTCAAAAATTTCTGATTTTGTTCTAATTGGCCCCAAAAGTTTTAATTTTTTAAAATTTTGCCCTTTAAAAGTTTTGAATTAATTAATTTTGATCCCTAAAGTTTTGAATTATTAACCCTTATGCCCCTAAAGTTTCAAGATAAATAAAATATGCAAATCAAGTGTTTTGGTTCTCAAATTTTGGTACAAATGACTCATTTTGGAGAATAATATTCGAAAATGACTTAATTGAAGTAACATGTTGCCAAAGAAACCACTCTTGTGGAAATTAATTAACTTAGAATATTCGAAGGAATTAGTGTGTGCGCGTGCCGCATGTGTGTTATTCATGCAAATATTAGCTAACCTAAAGGAATGTTAATATTTGGTCGGATTGCATGCTCACTTGTGGTAGTGAATGTGTGACAATTATAAAGCTTCCATGTGAATAATAAATTAATCCAAAGATGGGTTTATTATTTGACAAGAGTTGTTGTCAATGTTTGATCACTACACAAGAGTGCCACTTGCAATTGATATTACTTCCAAAGACTTGATATTAATGATGTGCTCGGTATCTTGAAATGGGATTTTCCATTATTTGATTAATTAATTGTTTCATGCAGATTTCAGTGTAAATATGTTAATTAGGTATAAGTTCTCTATTTAGTTAATCCATCAACTTCCACAATATCGTCAACATCAACTCTATTTCCGTGGTAAATGAAACCAACTTTAAGGATTGGAAAGAGAATGTTCATATCGTTCTTAGCCTCATGGACTTAGACCTTACATTAAGGACTGAATAACCCGCTACACTTACGGATAAAAATTTCGCTGATGAAAAATGGACTTTGATAAGTGGGATCGTTCAACCGCATGAGTCTTATGATCATGAAGCGTGGTATTCCAGAATCATTCAGGTGCGCTGTGTCCGATAAGGTAACAACTGCCAAGAAGTTTCTTGATGAAATTGTAAAACGCTTTGCAAAGAGCGATATGGTCGAAACTAATACGTTTTAGGTGAATTTAGTTCACTAAAGTATAAAGATAAAGGAAATATTCGAGAGTATATCATGAAAATATCTCATCTTGCTTTAAAACTAAAACCATTGAAGCTTGAGTTTGCTCGTGCATTTAATTTTTTATTTTTATTCTTACACAATTCGGTTAATTAAGATCAGTTACAACTGTCAAAAGGGGAAGTGGACTCTTAATGAGCTTATTTCATATTGAGTGCAAGAAAAAGAAAGGCTAAAATAAGATAAAATTGAAATTACTCACTTGACAAGTACCTCTAAGGACAAGTAATAAAAAATAAGAAAGTTACATCCGATTCGGTTCAAAATAAATAGAAAATGCCTGAAAATGATAAATTTAACTATAACTTTTGTTAAAATATGGGATATATAAAAAGAGATTGTACTAAACACTACGCTTGACGTGTAAAGAAAAGTACACTTCTCACTTTGGTTTGAGGTAAATTTAGTGTCATTACCTAGACACACTTGGTGGATAAATTTCGGTATCACTACTCACATAAGTGTGTTTAAGTGGGGTTGTCTGAGCTGCCAAAACTAATTGATACTAAAAGATTCATCTATGTAGAGCGATGTCAAATCAGTTAAGACTGAGGCTATGGGATCTTAGGTTATCATTAAGAACTGGTTATTATTTGGATTTAAAAGACATATTTGTGGTACCGTCTTTTGGAAGGAATTTAATTTCTATTTCTACACTGGACAAATTTGGTTACTCTTGTTAATTTAACATAGTTAGTTTGATCTTTTTCTTAACTCAAATATTGTGGGTACCATTTCTTTATCCGGTTACAATAACCTATATATGCTTAATACGGTTGTCTCTTATAAAGAAACCTTGTATGTGAATTCACGTGGTATTAAACATAAATTAACTAATGAGAATTCTATTTTGTTATGACACAAGCGATTAGGTCACTTCTCTCAAAAGAGAATGAAAAATCTTGCGTCAAAGGGAATTCTTAATTCCCTTAATTCTCTTAATTTTTCCAGACTTAACTATTTATGTTAATTATATTAAAGGAAAATAAACAAACATAAGGAGATTATGTGTCGTAAGATTTTATACATCTTAAAACTAATTCATACAGATTTTTGTTGGCTATTCAATTCGACCTTTTTGGAATGGTCAACAATAATTTTTCTCACTATGGCTACCTATTTCTCATCTATGAGGAATTTCAAACATTGAACATGTTCAATGCATACAAGATTGAGTTGAAAATCAACTCAGTAAAAAAATTTAACAAATCGAATGTTACCATAATTGTGAATACTATGATAGATATGACAGGTTATGATAACAATGTCCAGTGCCTTTTGTTAAATTTCTAGAAGAACGTGGAATCGTCCCACAGTATATCAGAATCTCTCTAGATAAAAACACTAAAGACTGCAGTTTAAATTCTCAACAAAGTTCCAAGTAAAGAAATTTTTAAGGAGTAACAAATTTTTTAAAGATCCCACTATTAGGTCAATTTTCAAAACGGAAAATGTTTGATTTCTTGAGGATGTAGAGTTTGCGAGAGAGATAAGGTTATAAGGTAAATGATTTTGTCTTGGATGAAGAATATGTATATATTTCTTCTGCTGCAATTGACAATGATCAGGTTCAGAGACACATTCTTGCTCTGAATCTTGTTCAAGAAGTAATTTTGGATCAAGACTATATTACAAAATTCCCTATACACAATCAAGAGATTGTTCCAAAAAAATAAACTCAATAACCACAAGAATAAACGTCATTAAAGAAATCCACTATATAAGGGAGAAAGGTAATTCTGGATGACTTTATAGCCTTCTCCAAGAAAATAAGGATAGCGTGGATTGATGAAAGAAGAACTGATCAATCAAGTTTTATCAAGCCACGCAAATGAATAATTCTAAAGAGTGGATTGATGTCATACATAAAGAGATAAAGTTCAAAAGTAACAATGACATTTAGGAACTCACCCTATTGCCTGTAGGTGTGAAACTCATTGGTTGTATTTGAATATTTAAAACCAAGAGGGATTTGAAGAGTGGTGTGGAGAGATACGAGGCTCGTCTTATTGCAAATGACTTTACTTAAAAGAAAGACATCGACATTAAAGAGACTTTTTCTCCGGTTTCTATGAAATATTCTTTTAGGAGAATTATGACATTTGTGGCACATTCTGATCTTAAGTTACATCAGATGGTTACAACTTAAAGAAATTCATCTATGAGCTTAAGCTAGTTTCTCGTCAATGGTATTACAAGTTTCATTAAGTGATCATCTCATATGGTCAGTTGATGATTGTGTATATCACAAGTTCGGTGGGAGTAAGCATATTTTTGGTATTGTATGTCGATGACATACTACTTATCTACAATGATATAAACTTATTGCTCAAAACCAAGAGATTTCCGTCGTAGAATTTTGAAATGAAAAATTTTGTTGATACTTCTTTTGTATTAAGGATATAGATACACACGAATCGTTGTTGGTGTATTTTTAGATTATCACAAAAGAGTTGTATCGATAAGGTCCTTAAAAGATTTGAAATGCAGATATGTAATTCAGGCGATACTTCACTAAGGGATACACGTTTAGTCTCAATTATTGCCCTAATGATAAATTTAAAGAAAATAAAATACATGAAATTTTCTATGGTTTAACAATTGAGAATTTAATGTATAGTCAGGTTTATACATTTCCGGATGTAGCATTCATTGTTGGAATGTTAGACAAGTATTTAACTATCTTTGGGGTGGAAATTTGGAAAGCAATCATAAGGTTATTCATTATCTATATAGAACTAAAGATTACATGATCACATTCAGAAAAATCAGATCAATTGGAGATCGTTGGATATTCTTTTTATGATCATGGAATATGATTGAACAATATTGTCACTAGGCTTTATATTTTTTATAGAATTGAAAGACCATTTAAGTTATTATGTGATAATAGCAGTCATGTATTCCAATAGGAACATGAAAATGCCAAAGTTTATAAACATTAAGGTGCTAATTGTCAATGAAAGAATTCAGAGTCAAATTTCTATAAAGCATATTGGGCAAACTCATTAATCATTGGTCCATTTACTAAATGGCTACCACCCAAAGTCTTTCATGAGCATAATATTCACGTAAGTTTTGCATCTTTTGATGATATGCCAATTTAGTGGGAGTTTGTATTTGGATGTTTTCTATTTTAGACACATATTTTGTCCATGGATATTCAGTTTATTTCAGAAATAAATTATTTAGTCCAGTTTCACTCTAATTAAAGTTTATGGTTGATATCACTTAAGAAATAAGGTTGCACCAGTTGGAAATAGTCATGTTTGTATCACATAACATGTAATTTTCATGATGTACTCCAGTGATTGATCTATGCCATTTGGTTGTATTGGTATTTGTGACCATTGATGATTTAGTCACGATAAATGTGACGGTAGTCGATGTAATCCTATATCAATATAATTGATGGAGGAGATTGTTTGGAAATACCCATAATAATAATAACAAAATTTTGAGCTCATAATGTTGTGCACATTTGTAAGATAATTTGTATTGCCCAGTGGAAGATTGTTGAAAAATTTCAACATATAAGGCCGCACATGTATTAAAATGTGTGGTGCTATTTTTGAAAGTTAGTCAATAAAGTGATCCATTAAAGTTATTTGGACTAATGGGTATTGAGCGTCATGAAATTAAAGTGTAGAGATCAGAACAGTTATTTTAAATTGATGATGGGCCAATTTATAAGAATCAAAAAATAATAACTGCATATTTAGTTATAAACTCACGGGTCATGGTTCTCAATTGAACGTGATTTTTTATTTCTTTGCATCCCCATCAAAAGAAAGAAAATTCAAGATGAGACTACGTATCAATTGGAAGATCATAACCGTTTAAGCAATTAGGCACATGGATCAAGGTATGTTTCCGCTTTTAATATTCTCTTTGATTACAACATGGTTGATTTATATGCACGTGAAGAGATTGACAAAAAATTTAATCTTCAATTCCAACAGAAAGCACCAATTCTAGTCGAGGCATTTGTGCCTCCTATCTCGTTTCCACAAAGAATGCAACGGAATAAACATTATCAGCAGTTTGCCAAAATTTTTATGTTTTAAGAAGCTACACATCAATATCCCGATTTGCAAAATTCCTGGCCCAAATGCCACTTTACCTCAAGTTCATGAAGGAGATACAATCCAAAATGAGGAAGATTGAAATTATATGAAAGTAGCATTGATAAAAAGAGTGGAGTGCAATTTTGCAGAACGAGCTGTCACAAAAGCTCAAAGATCCAGAGAATTTGTGTATCCTTTGTATTTTTGGTAACTTGGCATTTGATAGAGCATTGTGTGATCTTGATACCAGTATAAATTTAAATTCTCTGTCTATTTATTGGAAACTAGGGTTGGGAGAGCTAAAACCTCCATTTGGAATTGTCAAGGATGTATAAATAAAAGTGAATAATCTTTTATTTCCTCCTAACTTCTTGATTCTAGACATATAAAAGGAGAGAAAAATGCAACCCATACTTGGCTACCCTTTCTTGGCACTGGAAGAGCTTTGATCGATTTTGAGAAAGGAGAATGTAATTTCAATGGTGCAAGATGAACAAGTGACATTCAACATTTTTCAACCACTCAATTAATCATCTCATTCTAAAAGTCTTTTTTAATGAAATAGAAGAATCGATACAAATTGGTGGAAAGGATGAGATGAAGTAGTGAGGATAGGTTTGGAGCACCGTTCGCTGAAAAAGGGGAAGGGAAAGTGACAAATGAAAAAAAATGGAAGTTTACAAAGTGGTCAATTGCAAGCATTGCAAGGATATCTATGTCCTATTTCAAACCACCATAAGTGATAGCTTCAAGTCATGCTGTCTAATGAAGTAAGTTTTAAAAATTAGAAAAATACGACAAGCTATCTAATGAAGTAAGCCTTTATAATTCGCATACTTGTGCGTTAGAATGGTTGAGTCGATAGTTTTGCTCGGAACTAGCAAAAGGGTAAGTTTCAGTGTGTGATAAGTTTGTTGTACTCATATCTAGGTCTCTAAACTTTCATAATATTGATTTGAGGCCGGTTTCTACTAATAATTGTGTAAATATTGTGCTCATAGGTAAAATCCCACTTCAAGGTGAATCTAGAAAAAAGAGATCAAGTGGACCGTCATTCAGCAATAAAGGTGGACTTGAGGAGCAACCAGAAAGATGGAGCTGGAATGGAAGTTTTGAGAGTGCCAATTCGGTGAATTCACAAGTTTTGGGACTATCTTGACCATTCTTAACACTTTTGGAGGATCAGTTTTGAAGGAAAAATAACTTGGAAGAGTTTAAAAAATGAAGGACCAATTCGGAGGTAGTTGGCAATGGTAGAACCGAATTTGGAGGATTTAAAGTTGGATGGACTAAATTGCAAATAAATATTCAATTAGGGACCAAAACGTGTAGATATGGTATATGGATCACCTGGGTTGCAATTTCAGGCTGGATAAGCAGCAGATAGGTGTCCCCTTCAACAAAAATCACATTTTGCTCTCAATATTTTGTAAATCAACGTTGGCACCTATGGGGGCTAGGTCCTGCCTAGGCTCTACTGTTTCTCCTCCTCTTTCAGGTGTGATTTGAAAACCAAATTTTGGGACAAACTTGACCATTCTCAACACTTTTGGAGGATCAATTTTGAAGGAAACATAAGTTGAAAGACCAAGGTGGAAGAGTTTAAAAAATGAAGGACCAATTCGGAGGTAGTTGGAAATGGTAGAACGTAATTGGGAGGATTTAAAGTTGGAGGGACTAAATTGTAAAGAAACATTGAATTAGGGAGCAAAACATACAGATATGGTATATGGATTACCTGGGTTGCAATTTCAGGCTGCCTAGGCAACAAATCGGGTTCCCCTTAGCAAAAATCATGTGTTCTTAATATTTTGCTAATCAACGTTTCGACCTAAGAGGCTAGGTCATGCCTAGGCACTTACCACCTCTCCTCCTTTTTCGAGTGATTTGAAAACTAAATTTTGGAATATTTTGTGCTCTTTGAAGAAGTATATAAATTAGAATGTCTTCTCTACACCACATAACATATCATACAATAATTAATCTTTCACGTATTTTCTTTGTGACACCCTATAAATGAAAATGGTAAAACGATTCAGTGTGTTTAGATTAAAAGGTCAATGACATACTTTGATAATTAAAGTAAATTGACCCAATTGAGATTTTTAGTGAAAGTTCAATGACCACTAACTAAAGTAAAATATTTGTTTCATATTTTATTTCATATTATTTAATTCTACCTACTAAATATAAAGAATAATAACATAATGATATATTTATTTTAGATTAGCACTAACTACTGTGGGTTTTCTCTTGTAATTAATTTATAGTACAGTATAACACAAAACTTTGAGTGGAATGCATTTATGATGGGACAAAATGATTGTTTGCAAGGAAAATGTAGTGTCTTTAATCCAAATTTTGATTTAGATCATGCCCACTAGAATGTGACTCTGTAGTTCTTACCTACCAAGGGAAAAGACAAAAAACAATCACATGTCTCCACGTTTCTACATGTTTACTTTATGCACATTATAAGTTTGACAGAATTTTTACAAAAAAAAAATACTTATACAATTTTTCATTGGTTTTTGACACGATAATGGTAGAAAATGCACCATACAGTACTGCTTTAATAATTCCCTATGCACCAGGAATTATGCTTAATAATGCTTAAAACTAAAATAATATGTCGAAGGAAGATCGATGAATACAACACAAAAACCTATCTTCATATGCCTTTGTAATCATTGTCATTGCTATCAAAATTCACTACTTGAAGTAAGTTTCATAATTTATTATTGTACCCCAAGTTCAAGAAGCCTATAGCTTCACTAAAGTCTCCGAGAATATGCATAAAAGCGTTCAAAACATATCTCATTGTGCTTGGAATCAAATGCGGCTTCGCTTTGACCTCTCAATAGCATCGCGCATTTTCATTTCCGATCTCATATTACTTAAATCGTTTTCAATTAATTACTATACCTGATTCGTTGTCTATCTTGAACAAGGACAAAGTCCAATGTCAACATGTTCGACTAATGCCATAAAACCACCTTCCACGTGCCGTTTAGATATACATAAAGAAAGTTTTAAACGTAGAAAGCTGGTCGATATCCATTCAGTTAACTATTATGAAGGTCAGGGACCTACCATTGTGGAGTCATAAAAGAATATTGGTTTCTAAAGGCATTTACAATTCTATAAAAGAATGATACCACAATATAAGGTCTCTTATAGGCCAATTCCACCTTGATAAGAGCAAATAGAGTTTACAATGGAGGTGAGGATTCTAAGAGCAGCTGTGTTGGTTTTGGCTTTGGGAATGCTAACTGGGCAGTGTTGTGCCTCTTTCAAAGATTGCTACACAAAATGCTTTATTTTTTGTATGATTGAACCTTCTCAAACCCTTTGTTCCTGCGTTACACACTGTTTGAAACAATGCATATTTTCAGACACCCAACAAGGTGTTCATGAAGATGTGGATAATCTTGGATTCTGCAAACTTGGGTGTGCCTTCTCCATGTGCTCCACTATTAGCACTAAACATAAACCAAGTAATTAGATTCTCTCTCTCTCACTACATGAAATTTCATTTTACCGACGAAAGTTCTTAGAATGTTGTCTTGAAAAGTCTCTTGATGACTCTTTTTCCAAGGAGTAACTTAAAAATTAGTTCTTGACGCCTAAAATTTTGGTCATTAAAAGTGAAATTTATTGTATTTTTCTGGTTTGGAGGTTCTGATATTGTTTTTCTGTGTTTTTCAGATGGAGAAAAGGTTGATAAATGTGTGGGATCCTGCTCAACAAAGTGCACGAAGAACTACTCATTACCTTGAAGAAATTGGTCGTGCATTCGACTCTTTAATCTTTGGCATATATAGACTACTTGTCAACGCCATATGAGTGATTAAATTTTCTTAACTTGGTGATATACGCAGGTCTATTCTGACTTCAATTCAAAGATGTTATCAATAAACTGAAGTGATTTTCTTTTCATTTTATTAGCTGTTTTTACTCTTGAGCTTACTCCACCAAACAAGCACAGGAATGTCTCATTTTCAAAAACTACAATTTTCAGCTTAGAAATAAGTTTCTATAATCAAAAATCATTTATTTTTGCATAAATCAGGTGTCTTTTGTTATAAATATACTCTAAATATATTTTTACGAGCGCAACATTCAAAATTGAAGTTATGAATTTCCGACCTACTGAATTGACATCATTTACAATTTTTGTCAAGTGAGGACTCAAAATCACATATCTATTTAGAACTCACATTTTGAGAGTTGGAGAACCATAACCACATCACGTTAAAGGTTAGAGAACTCAATCCTAATTTTCCCCGAGAAGAATGCAAAGCTTGACTGCGATGCTAAACGATATACTGAATGAGATGCACGAATTGTAAAACAAGAAAAGATACAAAACAGGATAACTATATGAAACATCAAAAACGGGTACTAAAATGGGTTTCAGTTCAAAACAGAAACTTGTATCCTGGCACAATGTATGATGTGTTAAAACTGTAGAATAGTAGTGCTAATACCAACCAACATTGACTGTTTATCATAGCATCTTAAAGGGTAAAAATTGGCATCAAACGATACAAGAAAAAACAGCTATGCTCATTTTATAAGTTTTGGAATCTATAGCCTGTGCTCGAGAAGTCAAAAATGTGTTGTGCTACAAAATCACACCACTGGCAGGAAGACATCGGGTCCCTTGATCACCTCTTTCAGGCAACCTCTAGCTAACCTGGGAACATTAACTATATATCAAGTCATGCGTAAAAACACAGAATCTAGTGTCTGACATCCAATGCAACTCAACAAACGCAATAAGCAGAAGGATTGCATGTTTTCTCTGAATTAGTGAAGTGAAAGATTATATGTCCTCAACACATTCAGAATTATTATATATAAAACCCTTCATTTAAAAGATAATAGACGACGACAAAACATGGCTTCCCTCGATGTTTAAAGTCAACCAATTTCAATCAAGAAAAAGTTCCATAACAACAAATCAGCAGCAAACAAACTGGTTAATATAAAGTTTGACAGACCCACCACACATGAAGAATAACCAACCAGGTGATCAAACTTACAGTAGATTACTATTGAGTGAAAATCCCAGTAGATTTAGACCACATAAAAGCTCAATGGATTAAAATCCCCAGTTTACCTAGTTTGTTTAATTGTTTACAAGTATACACTTGAACAAATAAATAAAAGTAGATCTGAAGTACGATCAAATAGAAGGACACACAAGCTCTTTTTTCCCCTATAGATAAGAGATGTAGCGAATGAGATTAAAAATACATTTTAACACCCTACACACCTACAAGGATCAACAAGAAGGGACTGCAGTTTTAGCCATTTCAGTCGAATGTCTGCTAAACAACAGAAGACAGATTGAACAAAGACAATAGGTGGCATAAAATCGCTATAAAAGAACCCAAAATGGAAAGGGCGTTAAAAATTCTCTAACTGAAACAGTTTCACACTTCAAATCTCACCTTAAGAAGTCACCGGCTATAGCAGGAACCGTCTGTCTTGTGTGGACATAGTGCTGAGGTGTAAGCACTGCCAACTCAGTAAAGTGTAAGGGAAAAAAACATTAAGGTTACAGTACTAGGATTACAAATTGTATAGTTAATGCAGATGGTTAATGATATAAGTATAAAACAAATAACCTTTGAAAACAATAGAATGATTATCATAATTCTAGACTGCACGCCAAGTTCATCTTCAAACAGCGACTTAAACAGAGAGACATTTCAAGGTCCTATGAGGTAAATGCGTGAAATTTAGCAACAACTTATTTTATCCAAGTGCTATGTAACTCATAGCCCACTCTTATAAAGATACAGCATAATCTGAATG
Source organism: Fraxinus xanthoxyloides (assembly GCA_903798325.1). Lineage (NCBI taxonomy): Eukaryota > Viridiplantae > Streptophyta > Magnoliopsida > Lamiales > Oleaceae > Fraxinus > Fraxinus xanthoxyloides. The sequence goes on along the minus strand of CAIGRL010196172.1, from coordinate 18,714 downwards.
AGTGAGATCATAACACAGAACAGACACACAAATTATACTCCGATAATTTTTCATATAATAATTCCTTCTCATGTGAATCCAAAATAGACTTCAAAGTGAAAATCACACTTTAAATATATTTTCTTTGTAAATAACAAGTTTTGATGCCACCAAATCAGGCAGCAACTTGTGGAACAATTTATTAATTCCTAGTACACCAATGTCAACTGCATTCTAAAATTCTACGTATATTAGATGAGAAAATGCACTCTAGGCACAAACGAATAGAATACAATGGATAAAATGAAATAATATAATTTCTGAACTACAAAAGATGGGGTCAAAATGGCAGCTAAAAGAAATTCAATTAATCACCAGCAACAAAATTGGGAATTTCACACCGGCCCAACGAATTGCTTTTAGTCTGACAGTTTTCCTTCATTATTCGTACCCCAATCCTCTTCCTCAGCCTCGTTACCGTTCACGAGTACGGCACCATCTGTAGAGTCCGTATCTACAACAACTGCCTCTTCGTGGCCATCATCATGTTCCTCTACTTGGATCTCATCTTGACCTTCCTCTTGTACCTCATCTCCATTCTGTTCTGGAACCTGGAGAAACTAACAGAATCAAGCACTGAGCACCAGCATAAAGATCCAAGAAGAAAACTTGCACAAAGTCTAAAAAACGCAGTTTGTACCATTAGAGTCTGGTATCATACAGAGTGTGCAAATATAATAGGTAATGAGATTCTTTGCCAGTTTGAAATTAACTTGCTGCCCCGCAGAATTAAAACATAAAAAATTGGCAGAGATCAAACAAAGCCAAACTAAATGCAGGGCATGCTCTTTAGCGTCTGTCATGTTTATGAATATTATCTTATCAAAATAATGGGAAAAGAATTTTCTTTGGAGCTGGCAAAAACGTTTGCATACCTCATGATCCAAAACTCCATTTTCCAGTGGTTCTTCTTCATTCATTTGCATGTTTCTGAAAGACTCCACAAGGCTTGCAACTGATCTATCTGAATGTTGTACATATTCAGCTGCTGAGGGATAATTACCCCTGCAAAATAGTTGGAAGTACTTATTGTTGAGTGACTGGAGTTTTATCATAACCATGCGTCAAAAATTAACGAAAGCAAGCCAGGTTATGCCCATATCCCCCAGAAAATGATGCAAGGACAGCTAGTATAAAGAAAACCAACATTTCAGAAAGAAGTCAAGAAAAATAACAGCTATATTGAATGCAATGGATATGATCTATTATGATCTTGGAAATTAGATGTAAGACTGGAGAAATGAACTGGAATGATTCCAAATTTGTGTATATTATTCACAAGTAGCTTATCAACTAAAAGATATATAAAGACACCTCGTCTCAGCGACTCTGGATTCAACAGCAAGCGCAATTTGCCAATCCTCAAACAAATTTGGATACTCTTCAGGATCGGCCAGGGACTCTGCAGCTTTTGGATTTATCTGTAAATTGTATTCAACAGTGCAACCCGATCAAACAATGAAGAATTCCTCACAGTTAAATTATTAGAAAAGCACAAAGGGCTCTTAAAATTAGTCACTTGTATGAAAAAATTACAAACATTTTCTAAACAATGGCACCCCTCGCATTCGTTTCTCAAGGCAAACCGAGAAAGGTTGGCCAGGAAGTTTTCGAGTATATTCAAAACAAAATCTGAGAAAGATATGTTTCAACACCATAATGAAATTGTAGTTTTAACAGGATTAGATGTATGTAACCCTGTTCTTCATCTGCTGCTTGAATGTATGGAATCTTTCTACCAGGACACTAAGAACAAAGCAATATGCTGAGATGTACAATTTCATAAAAGAGCCGTGCTTCTTGTCCCGGCTCAATGACCAGGACAAGAACACTTGTGGCAGCCCCCCCAATAGGGGGGCGCCACTTTTTGGCCCCGTCCTTGTCCCGGTCATTGAGCCAGGACAAGGGGCTTTTCCCTTCATAAAATACATTAAGCATGTAGCACGGAAACATTTCAAATTCAAGTGGTGGTGAGGGATCACGTTCGGCTGTTTTTAACCTCTCGACTCAAGGTCTTCCCATGACATAACTGAAGACTTCGTGAATTTTACTAAAACAACTCATAAAATCCATATTAGAGAAGTGGTAGAGATTAATTGCTTAACTCTTTAAAATTTGATATTCGGCTCTTGCATTCTAGTTATTCATATCGAAGTAGAAAACAAGATTAGAGAATCAGATATCTGTGACTAGTTCCAACCCAACTCCAAAAAAATTAGTTATCTTTTTTCACCTTATTTAGAATCTTTAGAATAAGGAGGGTAAGAGAGAAAATAAGTACATTCAACATCTGTAAAGACTCGGGACTGAATCAAGAATGAATGCAACATGACTTCATTAGATTTTGAAATGACAACATAGATATCAGAATGCTGATATTGGTTGAAACTGCAAAAGTCATGTTTTTAAAATTCTAACTGAAATATTAATTAATTAGAAACAAGTTATAATATTTTATCAAATCGAAAACCAGTAAGGGTAACTTTTTAAGAAAAGAGAAAATGAAATTGGAAGTTCTGAATGAGATAACTGCATCGCCACTTCTAATATACTATTTGCTTTAGTTTTCCCTTCTTTCAAACATGCAGAATTAAAATACACCAGTGCAAATATGATACAATAAATGACAACCTTATTGAGGTCCTTTCTCCAAAGAGCAACAATTTCTGACACCATACTGGGAAGATAGGAGCGAGCCATCAATGCAGCTTCAGGTATCCGATTGCTGGAAAGAAATTATGATTTATAATATAATCACCCTGACCAATACATACAACAGCTAGCAAAGATGATCGCTATAGTTACCTCTCAACCAACAGTTGAAGGCAGTCCTCCAATTTGCCCAACATAAATAAACAGAGGAATGCAACATTGTTTTTCCCATGCTCTTTGGCAAGAGGAGCAAGTTGAGTTATTCCTTCAGCATCTCCTAAAGAAGAATAGAGTAGCAACAAACCACTCAAGTCATTTGCTTGCTTCAAACATTCCTCTGCCATCTCTAACTGCAGTAGAAGATAGAAGACATACAGTTACAAAAAGATTATAGATAGGAAACAATAAACAGAAATATCTAATCAAATCAACTAAATGGGAATAAGAGGAGGACCCTTCAGAGCTATTATGCAGTATTAATGATTCATTTGGGCAGTCAGAGAATTATAGCTATTCAAGTTAATACAATCAAAGAGGTTCTCACGGAGAAAAGAAGAGGTCATATTTTCCAGACAACTGGAAAATAGCTGAAGCTACTTGTCTATATAAACTGTTACAAGACAGAAATCCACAATTTCTTCATGTAAATAGTTATGCTTTTTAAGCTCAGATGATAATGACGGAGGATAAGATAAATACCTTTCCGGTGGACATAGCTAATTCACCCAATTGCTTCCATTTAGACTCGCTCTGTGCTAACATGGCAATTTCCTGTAGAAAAGAACAGAAAAACCTGCACTTATAAGCAACACATGCTTCTTGAAAGCATAATATTGAGAGATTCAAATTTTAGTGCCTCAATAGCCAGGAAAATTGAAAGTGCAACAAAACAAGTTTTCATAGCTGCTAATTATAACCCCGAAACTTACAAGTTGACAATGTTTACCTGTGCAATCTCTAGTTTACCCAGTTGTATGGCTAATTCAAATCTGTAGTCAGGATCAATAGCAACTTCTAGTGCATCTTCTATCATTCCTCGTGATTCCAAGAAGCGAGCAACACTGGGGACAGGATCCATTTATATTCAAAATCAAGATAAATAAATGACTCTTGCAATTTGTACATCAAAGTTGGATAACATGGTAAAAGAGAAGAACATAAGAACAGTATCCTGAGCACTTATTCCCTATTTGGCTTCTTTTATTTTCAATTAATATATAATTATTTTTTTAAGAAACATAGATTATTCATATAGCATCAGCTGCACTGAATGCAAATGGTCATCTTCCAAGCATGTCATGGAAGAAGTTTAAAATGTATTGGACCACACAAATTAACCCACTGGAAGAAGAACAAAAAGAATGTGATACTTCGTAAAAGAACTATGGAACAGCTTATGTTCACTTCGTATCCGATTAAATGATAGCAAAAAGCAGCACAACAGCACAAAATGATGACCCTGATATCAATTTAGTCAGAAATCAAATCATGTCCGTCTATGACTGTCATTCCATGTAAAAAGTAATTTCTTGGGTATATATTTAGTTAGATGATCGTGTGCCCATTACTTTGAGATGCAAGTTTTATCCAGGAGTCGAAAAATAAGTTGAAGTAAAAAACCTATTGTGATGCTCCTTTGAAATTGATGGTAAAACCAGATTTGCCCTTTCCAGATCACCACGCATTACAAGAGTCTTATACTCAATCAAACTGAGCAGCAAAGTATAGCCTATAACACTGCAAAGAATCAAGAGACACTTGTTTAACGGTTGTAAAAATAGAACCCCCAATCCTAAAACAAACAAATATTATCATAATAGTTTCTGCTTCTTAAAGCATACGCTAGCCCACTCACTTGAATTCTTTGTCGATGAGAAAAACTCGGCTCTGGTTAGCAAGGTATCCTAGAAGATACATAGGCCGATCTAAATGAAACATTGTTGTCACCTAGAAAATTACAAAAAAATACATTGCTTCCTCACATTCTGGAAGAATAAGATTGGAGATGTGTGATTGTAAAAAATGCATGAAAAGGAAACCATACCTCTCCTCCCACGCAGTAATTGAGTCTCCAAGAAGAGTTACTGTAAATGAAACAATCCCCCACCCAAATTCCAGTCCTCGCTCGTTCATTAATTTCATAAAGAAGCTCAAAGGCATCTTCCACACCTTGTTCATCTATTGATCTCCCACTATCCAGATGTGCAGAAACTACGTCCCGCTGCAGTGTATAAAAGCCAATCAAGTCCAAGACATAAGGATATCCCAAGAATAAACTTGCAGGCAGATTCATAACAGACTAAGATTAGTAGAATCCTCACATTATACTTGAGTATGTAGAATGATGCATCGCTAGCAATGGCCACCAAATCACCACTGTCTGACCAGTAAAGATTCTGGAAAATAATAATGAGAATGATAAAAAACAATGATCAGAATCAGTATGTCCAAAACTGCGGCACAAGAAAAAAAAAATAGCTAAAGATGTACCATTTTTACCTTGACAGTAACATCAATTCGTCGAATCAACCTGCACTCCGCCCAGTCATAGAAACAAACAAAATCATTTGAGCACATTGCCAATAAAGTCCCCCCATATATGTGCTCAGCAGAAAATATCGGACGGATGCTTTTTTTCTCCTGCAAGACAACATCACTCTAAATGTTATCCCCCTATATGAGCTGGGAAAGACTTGGAATATAGTTTTGGACCAAGTTGAACAGCCATGAAAGGATTATGCAGGATTACAATATTTGAGAAACTGCAAGCAGCATACATGAAAAGCTAAAGATAAGGTGTACCAGATCCACAAATTCATATAACAAGAACACATTCGTAATGGACATCAAGTAGAAAGCTTTTGCAGCACCCAGTCGTAGATATAATTAAATTTGACATCAAGTAAGTGCCTGTTTGACACCCATTAATTTGTTTTATGGTTTCCTATGGGACCATTTTCAACCACACATTTACGCAATAAAATATTCTACACGTATACCAAAAGCTTTTCCCCACTTTTTACCACAAATTCTCCTAAAAATCACTATTCGAAACTCTTTTTTCTCCAATATTGGTTATCAAACAGGCTCTAAATGAGATTTTAGTTAAAATTTTAAAAAAAAAAAAAATGGAGTAGGACGAGGAGGCAGGGGTGGGTGAACATTGGCATAATAGGTAACAGACTTTTTTTTAATTCAAATCAATCCCGCAAGAAAGAGAGCATGAAGCAAAGAACAAATATAAGGAATATAACCAACCAGGAAATTTTTACTAAAGAGCTTAATCTTTGATGCACTTTCCCTCACAGCATATTCTCCATCCGTTGACCAAACAAATTCCAATGCTGATCCAAATGACCTATTTCTCCATGCCAATGCTGTGTATATAATGTATTCACCATCTCCATACACAACAACAAACCTACCATTAGGGTTATGCTTTAAGCTCTGCAAAGAAACAGAACTAAGGAAATCAACACCATGCCAACACAGAGTGATACACAATTACTACAACTGCTAGATTACTCTTTCAAATAGCGATATTAAGAAGACAATTGCAATTACGCAAGAAAATCTGAATTTCTATGCATTATGAACAATTTAAAGAAGATAAAAAGAACATATACTGATTAAAGCAGGTTAGAGAGGCAGCCAAGGTTCAAGGTGCCAGAACTTGGCCTGTCCAAATATTACATCAAATAACATGGATATTGAGCTTGCAGAGCATGTTTCTTTGGACACTAATCAGTATTCAAAGAAAGATATGACATAAAGTAGATAAGAAAATCTTTCTTCAACATTCTCTCCTAAAAGGCTAAACTAAGTTTATAGGTTGCCCCAGGCATTCTATGGTCCATGATGTGCAGAAAAATTAGATGCAGAGGAAACTCTACTGCAATTACATATGAGACGGGAAGGAGAGCTAGAAACAGACACAAAAATCCAAACTGTGCCGATAACAAGCATCAAGCAAAGCAATAACGAACAAGCTAAGAACATAGTTTCAAAATTTTATATCTATGAAGTTTTCAGTCTTATTTTTAGCCTATTCGTACAGCAAGAAACTGCTAAAACTGTAAAGCAGCCATAATCTAATGACTAGAACCTGCCATATATCATTTAGATAAACATAATCACAATTAAATCCATAATATCCATGAACCAGAAAAAATAAGTCTATAAGATAAGGTTCACAAGTCCTCAAAATGGCTCTGAACAGAAACTACACGGAGAGGCATGAGCTCTACATATGACAATCACAGATGTGATAAGAACATCTCTTAGATAAATTAACATATTCGCATTTATCATGGAAAACTGACTTGTGGGTAAAGATCACAGGTTCCCAATTCCTTAACCACCAAAGGCAATCTTTCTCCATCAGCAACCTGAGAGAAAAAGTAGATGTGTAATTTTCTTACTAGAAGCAAGCAATCTTGTATCAATTTAATAAGCAAGCCAATTCATACACCTCGTAATCTGCCCCCACACTCTTAATGTTAACAGTCTGAATCTCATTGTGCTTAGCCCATATGATTTTGCCACTGCTGTCCATACTGGCAACAGGTACCTCTCGACCAAGCTTGACCATGATGGTTCCTTCATCATAACCAATTACAACCCTGAGCAGCAAATACAACAAATTAAAATGCAATCTTCCAATAAAAAAGAAGTGTAGATAAGTAATATTTAAATTCATTTGTAAAACTTCCTAGAGTTCCCCAGAATGGTTGAACATCATCAGGGAATTGACAACTAGCTGAAGACTCCATAGTTTTTGTAGCCTTTGCTTTTAAAAAACGAAGGTTTTTGAACAAGACGAAAACTTAAGGACTTTCTGCAACATTAAAATATAAATCCTAGAAGTGCAATATTTGCCAGCATGAATACCCAAAATTCAAACAGATTAAGATAAGCCAAAAGTAACACATAAAATGAACTGTAAACAAACATACCGTCTCGAGCCTTTTATGTAGCCAATAGCCCAGACTCTTTCAAGCCCATAATTCAATGTATTCTCGAGTCTACAAGATGAGACAAATGGTTGATAGATATTATATTCGGATAAGTGACGGAAATTAATTTTATATTGTAGGCAGCATAAAAGATTAAACAAAGCTCAATAGAAGAAGAGAAAGAAGATACAATAAAAGATGAAAAAGGTGGCTCCCGAGAACGATTATTATGGAAAATAATAGCTGGTTTCCTAGGCCTATTCAAAACAGAGTGAGTAGGTCCTCAACCTTCAATTTGCAGCAAGCAAGTCCCCAACTTTTCATTTTGTATCACTGTGGTCCCAATGACAGAAATCATAGGTTTTAATATGCATTCGAGTTTCAAATGCCTTTTTGAGGAGCAAAATAGGTAACACTTATTTTAAATTTTTAATAGAGAAGAAAACAAAGGTAGAAAGGGAAAAGAAAAAAACACAACAGAAAACCTTCACCATCCCACAGCCAACTCACCATGGCAACACACATGCCCCAGCCATGGCCTCCTGACTCAGCAGTCAGCCACCAGCCATTGGCTCCTCCCTGTCCCTAACTAAAACGAAAGCAACAGCCACCCAAGGCGAAGGTCTTCCTGGTGGCAGCCCCCACCAAGGCCGCCCATGTCTTCCTCCAGCTCGTTGTTCCAGACCACAATAACCTCTTCATTGTTGCAGAAGCAATCATGCCATCAGTATTTCCATTCTCATTTACAAGCTCACCCAAGAGAAAACCGTCTCCCCGACTGCGTACCCATTTCCTCTCAGCCACTCCCTTCCCAATTCAAAATGTCAAGTACACAAATGCAAATATTTTCTAGAAAATCGGGTGAAATAGAAAATATAGTGTTTTTTAGTTAATCATTTTTGCTTTTCTTCAGTTGATTCTGTTTGCATTCCTTATCCTAATTTGTAAAGAAGAAAAACTAAAAGACATGGTCACCATGTGCTAAGCAATCATCGAGCATCAGTTTTACCTATAAGTGGTGGCATGCCAAATACGAACTGTACCATCCTCAGAACCTGTAATTATAATGGGAAGTTCAGGATGGAAACATACAGCAGAAACATTGTGTGAGTGACCTTCTAGCGTCTGGACACAACTTTTTGTCTGATAATCCCAAACCTGTTTTGCATTGTTAAGTAACAAATTTATATTCTAATATAGAGAGACTTAAAATAGCAAAAGAAGAAACAGAAATAAGGCACAAACCTTAGCAGTGTGATCATCAGAACCAGTGATTAAATAAGGTTTATCCCCACCTGTGAAATAATCTACACAATTTACCCCTTTCAGATGGGCATCTAGTGTAAAGTTTGGGTCAGGGGAGCCAAGATTCCAAATCTGCATAAAGAAATACAGCCTCATAAATGGCACACCCAATCAAATACCCTTGCAAAATTTAATTAGGAAGAACCCTACTGATACCTTAATTGTACGGTCAAGGGATGCGCTGGCAAACGTGTTGGTGTCCTTTGGATTAAATGTCACTTGCATCACATAATGTGAATGCCCCTCAAATATTTGAGTGCATGCCCACCCCTTTTCCCAGTCCCAGAGCTTTATAAGCATGTCATCAGATGATGACAACACATAAGGAAGATTAGGGTGAACAGCCACACACCTAATATAATCTGTATGGGCCTCAAACACTTTGACTTTATCCATAGTGTTGTAATTGTACACGCGAATGAACATGTCATCGGCAACAGCAACAACCCACTGCTTACGTGCTATAAACTTTGCAGATCTAACTGTAAACAGATATAGTAGACATTACAATGGAAACTATTCCTCTAGCAGAAGGATTTATTTAGCAACAAAGTAACAACATATAATTTTAATCAAGCATACCTGGTAATTCAGTGACCTCAAAAGATTTAACCATTGTCTGCACCAGCAAAAATGAAGTTCAGAATTAGAATTTAGGGTTTAGGAATTAACAAGACAACAGACGAAAAATAGAAAACTAATCAAATGTCAAGAAACTTATTATTTTCTGCTCGAATTTGATGAAATGCTCTATAATTCACACTTGTGGCATCATAACGAAAAAGGTTAACCAATAACATGTTTGACAAATATTGATCCCTTAAAAAACCTTGCCTTCTGCAGTTGCAAGCCAGTAGATATAGAGAGAGAGAAAAGAATGAAATTAACTGTCAAAAATTTCCAAACAAATTGTCTTTCCTAATAACTTGTAGAGAGAGGAACTTTTTCAAATTACTATTTATTATAAATAACGACTGTGAATAGAAGAGAGTGGGGCTCCTAGGCCCTCGACCGATCCAACCCACAATTAGCACAGTCCAGGCACTTCAAATTGAAGAAGCCATTGAATAATCAATCAGACACTACTACCACAAATTTTTCAATATATGTAAGAGATTCATAATGAATATGGCATATCAAGTATATTATTGATAAGTTTGTTAAACATTAAAACCTTATTATAATGGTAAATTGTCTATAATTTGTTGGTCATATCTTAAATTTACTTTACAAGATGAACTAAAATTGCTTTAAAACACAAGTGCAAATTACTAGGGCAGCTCTTAATATTATTCTCTCTTCTTTCACACCAACAAAAGTCTGCACAATTTGTAAGTCTTTAGGATTAAAAAACAGAAGGTTTGCTGATGGGAAAAAAAACTAGACAGGATTCAAAGTGTCTACTGTTAACTTCATTTAAGGACTGTGAACGTGCCATTACTTCTCACTATCATCCAATACATAGCCAACATTTTCTACAGAATGGTGATTGCCACATCACATTCATTTTAATGAATGTTATCCTATTTACAAAGCTACTTTGTTCTAGTGTTGTCCTCGTACTTGCATTTTTCTCTCACTTTTGTCATATTTCTATGCATTTTCATAAAATAGATATGATATAAAATTTGTTGAAATTATTGATAAAATGGAAAAGAAATTTAGCCCCTGTTTGGTATACATTAGAATTTTCTATCTCATTTTTCTACTCATTTTCAACCACACATTCTTTAATAAAATAATATTTTCCATCACATCAATAATTTTTCCTTCTTTTTCAACCACACGTTCTCCATCAATCTTATATTCTAAAATACATTCTTCCAAAATAATGTGGCTCAAACACACCCTTAGATTAAAAAAAAATAATTGTGAATTAAAAACATGTTAATTAAATTGTATAATAGTTATCTTCCTAAGCATGGTAATATAGATGCTAGTGTTCTTTTGTAGGCAAAAATTAGTGCATATTTGGTAAGTGATTATAAATTGTTGGTCCTACACAATATGTGGTTAAGAATTGAGTAGTAGTCATGGTCCATACATGTAATTAATCATGGTCAATAATAGGGAAAAAAGTAAAATGCCAAGGCAATTCAAGTTCTAGTTTTGAACACTTACAGCCGTTTGAGCCCCATTTTTTGCCTAAAATGTATTTTGGAATAGTATTTTGATAGAAAATGTGTAGTTAAGAAATAAGGAAAAGTTTTAGGTATGCGTGTAATATTATTTCATTGAAAAATGTGTTGTTGAAATAAGAGAGATAAAAATGTATGTTAGAAATAGTGAGGACCAAACAAGGGCTTACTAAAGTATATAAAATATTTCCATCTAATTGTATGCTATAGACTACAATAAATTGTGTTTACACGATGACTAAAATTTCACAATTGATTGGTGCAATGCTACATCCAACAAAATTGTGTATGATAAAAATGGTTTATGAAAATAAACAACATTTTGCTTTATAGTGATTTTCTTTTTACCATAATGGACTCGAGTTTGAGAATCCAGGCCATGGCTTAATGAGAGAGAACTTCATAACTGAAACGGGTGTTTTTTAGAAACCGAAAATTAAAAATGCTAAGTGTTGATTTGATGGAAGCAAGATCACTGAACTGCCAAAGGGTTCTCAACCTGCAAGCGATGAAGACTTTGGAGTGGGTCTGGATAGTACAGGAAGCAGCGCTTGAAAGTATTTAGAAGATGAGGGAGGACAATGTGGGGAGTGTTTGTTGGTCTTCTTTGAATAACAATCAAGGTAGTGTTGATGTAGATATCAGATGTGCACTGAGATGGTAGATGGTGGACTCAAGTCAGTAGAGTAGAGGCAGCTTGATGAGGGAAGGGTGGTGTGATTTGAGAAGGGATAGAGTGGAGGTGTGGAGTTCTGCAGCTCCTGGCAGCAATGGTGGAAGAGGGTGACATTGACAAGACACCCAGGAAGTCGGGCAAAGTGGTGGCCGCGGTAGGGTGGTTGCAGGCATTCTCTGGGGGGATGAACTTTATTACCACACGGCACGGTAAAAGGATTTGATAGCAAAATGGGGGCAGGAGTTGGACTAGGTATTGTGGTTGCTCTTTTTCTCATAAGGGGTAAGGGTGGGACTATCGACATTTTGTTTTTTACAGTGATTCAGTTAGATGTGGCATTCCACTAAGGGTTTGTACTTAAGAGGATTGATAGTTAGACATAGTAACTATTAGTGTAGAGTAACCAAATCAGGATGAAATGGAACTTTGGTATTGATTGGGAACAAATTAAAGTTGTGTGACAAACTTCAAATTTCGCCAAAACTGCAGTCAACATAAGCGCTTTCGAACCATGAAAATATATAGACTACAATTCTTCCAACTGTAATACCATTAATTGTCTATAAATAAGTGTCACAATAAAAAACAGTAAATGAAGTCATTTTACTCAGAAATCTGAAGAGAATGCAAAACAAAATCCCCCAAGTCTTCCATGATGATAGGACTCGATATAAATTTTTATTTTTGTGCATTTTTTTAACTATTCTAAGCGAGTATTGCAGAATATTAGCAAATGCTAGAGAAATTTTTAGTAAATTTGGTGTTGACTTGGCATCATTGATTTCATGAATTCTTCTATAATAACTTCTTGAAGAGAGCAAAGGATTTCAAAAAGAACATCCCCAATACGATTTTCTTTATATCCTATTAGTCAAGTGCTTTTGTTCTCTTTGAGAAAACTTATATACTTTTCCAACCACCTTTCGAAAGGAAACAAAATGTCAAAAACTGTCAAGATCTAAAGAAGGGTCATATTTTATCCCAGCTGATCCATGTTGAAGGTCTCAACTAACCACCATGTTGATTACAATATCAATAAGCTTGACCCAACAGTGTCAAAATTACAGCTTTTTTTTTTCATCTATATTTTAATAAATGATTAGATTTCAACTAAGCCACTAAAATCTAAAAGATACCAGAGTATACCTTCATCTCATTCGTAGAGAGTTTATCTAAATTTTTGAATTGCATTTTCATCATTTCAAATTACGAGATAATCATAATTTTGCCAAATATTTTAACATTTCCAGAAGATTAAAAGGACAATAAGTTGACGAAGCAACACAGTGTATCCAAGAAAACTCATCAACTAATCTTGTTATGATTCATCACTGAGAATAGAAAATGATCAAATCAGCTGAATTTCCCATACCTGGCTCTGATAGTTCCAAATGCAAACAGTCCCTGAATACATACTTGCCAATATCCTGCAAAAGGAAAATAAATGATCTCACCATGGGAATTTTTAAACATTTAACTTTGAAAAAAGACACTAGCATCCACAATCATTCTCCTATATCTAGTAGGTCTGCCTCCGCCTCATAAACACGCACCAACCTAGAAATGGAAAGTACAGAACCCAGCTTAAACTGTGTAAACAGAACTAATAAATACCCAATGAACTGAGTATTGCAGCATTAACTCAGACACCGTAAAATTTGCAGCTTTTTATCACTCAAAAACAGAACGTAGAAGGTAGGTTAAAAAATTTGTGTGCTTTTACCACACATAAGGATAACATTGTAAAAATTGAGGTTAAATGGTATACTTTGAATACCACAACGACTACAAAGCAATATATAAATCTTTTGACTTCCTAAGCCACTAATCATTTCTATTGACAATAATAAGCGCAAATAGGAAATACCAAAGAAACATGAAAAATATTATTTGGTAACTTGGAAAAACATATTTACCATGGCTCTGTAGGATGTAGATCCACGGATTTTACTCTTTCTGATCGTTGCGCAAGTTTTCTCTGAATAAAATGATTCCATGTCAGAATCCAGCATCCTTATCATAAGGAGCACCCAACATTCACACACACAATAAACACTATACTTAAAAAGTTCCAAAGTAAATAGTTTCAGTACCTTGATTTCTAATCTGAGCGGCTGCATCACACCAATAGTAGAATTCAAAACAAAAACAGTGGATAAATTTGAGTTAGTAAATAATAAAAGAAGCTCCAGATCGCAACAAAGTGAATCAACAACAAATAAAAATCTGAGACTCGAACTGAAATAATGGAATATCCATTTTCTTACGAAACTGAGAAAAATGCTATCTTCGAAACGCGATTGATTAAAATGCGAATCAGATCCCAACCAGATCTAACACATAAACAAAACTCCAAATCAATTAAACTTACCATTTTCACAGATTTTCAGCCGAGAGTTCGAAGATTAAATGAGTCGTCAAATACTCAATCAGATACTGAGATCAAGAGTGTGAATTTAGTATAAATTGTGCGTAGAAAGAGAGGTTTAGCTCATATAATAGCGAGAACTCCTGCCTGTGTGTAGCGAGACCGTGAAACTGTAAGAAGAGGATGAATTTTTTTTATTTTATTATTTTTATGCAGAGAGAGAGGTTTTGCTCATTTATGGCGGATAATTCTTCAGAGAGAAGCAAAAATGGCGATGTCATCTGATGTGGTTCTAGCCGTTGATCAGTCTCAAATATTACTTTGACGGTCTAGATCAATGTGGGATATTTTTGGTCAAATTTAAAAAAAAAAAAAACGGAAATTGCTAAGGATCCCGGATTTTTCCTGAAGTCAAAGTTGGGCCTCTTGTGAATTTTATTTGTATCCTTCGAACTCAATATCTTAGGTCCGTTTGATTGCAAAAATGAAATTGAGTAGAAAGAAAATGAATTTCTTGGAATTGAATTATCTAGAACTTGTTTTATTGGAAATTATCAATTAATTGTGTTTGATTGGTATTATTTTTCACCGAAAAATATTGAAATTTTGAATCTTTTAGTGTCCGTTTGACTTTATTTTCCATGAAAATTATCCATTAAAATGATAGAATTTGTTACAATTGGGGATATAATTTGTTTCCATTGTCAAAAAAAAAATTTAAAAAAAAAGTTGCCTAGAAAAATTTTTCCCCACCAAACTCTTGGGAAAAGTCCTCAAAAATCAAGAAAATATGGAAAATCAATTTCATGGGAAATTTAGTCAATTAAACATGCAAAAATGTGAAAATGGAATTTAATTTTCATCTTCCATAAAAAAAAACTCAAATCAAACGGGGCCTAAGAGAAAGTAAAGTTGAATGTCAATGCCAATTGAACAATTTGAGGTTGATAATTTAAGCATATGTTTGGCTCTCATTTCTTAAAAAACGCTTTTTTTCAAAACTTATTTTCAACCACACATTCTTCCATAAAATAATTTTATACATAAAATTTAATTTTTCCTTATTTCTTAATTATACATTCTCTAAAACATCAACAGTACAGAAAAAAATCTTAACAAAATGGAGCTCAAATGTGATAGTACGACCAATCCAAAGCTAGCTTGCATAAGCTTATTTTTGAAAGTTTGGATTATATGAATCCAATCGAGTCCATTAATAGCTCCTTGAAAAGATATGAATTTAAGCCCTTGTTTGAACTCAGTAAAATTTATTTTTCTCTCAAATTCATTTTTAATCACATTTTCCTAAAAACTAATTTTGCCCTTAAATTCAAAAAAATTCCTAATTTTTAATCACATATTCTCCAATAAATCACTATTAATCCAAAAAAGTGTTGACAAAGAGCACATAGTGATGGTCGTAGCTTGAGAACTTTGTATAATGGAGATGTATAAGGTGTGAGCCTCGAGCTCGATTATAAGCCACACTAGTATTGGTCGAGTTCGATAGTTGATTTCATCCCAAGATAGGTAGCCTTGAACAAGTTGATGTTTGTTCGCTATGAAGTGCAAATCGCAAATGTACGGGTCGCGTTCAAGTAATAAACTGAACTTTTTGAATTCGAATTGTCAATATCTCAATAAATATTTACTTTTGATTATATAACTTTATTTAATTTAATTTTAACAATAAAAAGAACACACACACACATAATTAAAACTATGATTTGAAAATAAGGGAAAATAAACTAAAACTTTACAAATTAAGAAAATATAAAACTTAAAAAAATTGGAGAAAAACGTGGTTGGGATTCATTGTTTTGCTTAACCGTCGCCTAATTAATTTCTTCACAAGCCAATTCACAAATTATTCATTTACAATGTTAGACCCGATTTTTCACTTTTAATTAATTACCTCTATCGATCGAAATTAACTATAATTAATTGATTTAACCTGCTATATCTTTATGTCGATTAAAACCAAAAAATCACATTAAATTTTTGGTCCCTCACTTCATTCTTTTAACATTTTTGGTCATTTTTTCTTCCTTACCTTATTCTCTTTCCATTTGAAGGTTACACAATTGTAAGTCGATATCATCTCTTTTCATCAATGATAAGCATATTTAGGTATTAAATAAGTGTTCAAAAATACACTTATCAATTACCCTCAAACTTAAGTTGTTGTGCGTCCCAAGCAAGATTATCTACTAACACAATCATGCACACTTGATAATGATCATCATATTAGATAACTTGTCAAAAATATTAATGAGTGTAAAATTGTATAATCAATTTACAAATATACCCTAAATAATGCTAGCAAAAATTATTTAAATTTATCCAATGTTCGATCGATATATGTGTGTGCATAGTAACTATCAATCATCATCTAATTTAGGAAACAAATATCAAGATGCAAAGATTTTCAAATTGGCTTCAACCCGACCCTTGGTCAAATATTTCCTTTCCCGCTAGTTAGATTTACATTCCTCAAATAGCTATTCATTTTCTTTCCCCCGGTGTAAATTTAAAGGTTGCTCTCAATTTACTCATTTTTTTCGCTCTAGTATAGTTGGGTCTAACCGGCAATATCAATCTCTAGTCATGTGATGATTCTCCACTAGATGAGTGCTTCGACATTTAAGCTTATACTAAGTAATTCAAAGTCACTAGTTATCTAAACCCAAATATCAAATACAATTGCACCAAATTAAAAAAATTTCAATTAAAGCTCATGATTTACCTTACACCCTTAAACTTTCTTTTTGAACCCTGTAGCGAGTTTTAGGTCAATAGCTTCCCTATTGTTTAGACCCAAGGGTACCAGGTTTCGAGATAACCCCAACGGATTTAATAATTCGAGTAAAAAAGGCTACAAAGTGAGGCATAAGATTCAACAAGTGCAAAAATCATTATTTTAAGTACAACAAAACTAATGGGGTTTAGATCACTACTAGCATATGGTTATCACTTAGCTTATACTGGACAAAAGACATTCCATACAATTTTTTTTCAACAATCAACACATTTCTAAATAATATCTTTCACCATCTTGACGATTATCATACTTATCTCATAATATGGTTAAGTGAAAGAGAAGATAATGTAGGATTGATAAAAATTTAAACACAACTCCCAACTTAGTTCAACCAATTCAAAAATCTCTCCATCAATCAAATTTTCTACATCTAGATAATAATTAAGCATGACTATTGTGCTCCAAGTAACTTGAAATGTTATATGGACAAGCAATTTTTTTTAGGAAAAAAAAAAAGGCACAGATAGCATATTTGATGAAATTTGAAATTAGTACACAAACAACAACGTTCTTTTTATCTTTAAAAAATTAGAGTTAACTTAAATTTTTCTTAATTTTCTTTTAATTTTGTAGTTACCCTTGCATTTTATTACAAGTTCTAAAATTTACTGAAAACAAATTATTTAAGGTACATAACTTTGATTTGTTAAATGACGAAACTAAACGAAGGGTTAAAATGAATGTTAGTGTGCATTAATGGAGTTAAATTCAACAACGCACTACTCGACTGTAAAGAAAATGAACTCCAAGTTGCACTAAGATCCAGGCTCAGTATTGATCGATCAACACTACAATCTATAAAACCCAATCACAAACCAACACAAAAAACCCGCTCGACCGGTTGCTCAAGAATCTGCCCACAAACAAGAACTAAGAATGGAGGATATAATAGCCACAGAAATCAGCCACCAAGGCTGAAGAAAAAGGAAGAAACAATAGCACAATAGAGAGCACGAAGCAAGAAGGCTCAGAGCACAAAGCAAAGCCAAAGCCGCCACTTTTCTCCTTAAACAAAAGGCTAATTAATTTTCCTCACCAAGCACATTAATGGACATGGTAAATATAAGGGAAATTAGGTATGTGCTTTAGGTTACAAAGATTTGGGTCCAATAAGAAATGTTAGTGATCTATCTAACCGAAAGAGTCATCCAGGTCTTGGGTTGGGTCATGAGTAATACTAATATAATTAGGCTACTTTAAATGGACCAATTGTGTTACGTGATAAGTTTAGTTCGATCGTGGTGTTAATATTTCACTTCACTTATCGGCCGAGACCTATGAAGTATAATCTAACTTAAAAATCAATTTAATATCATTGTCCGGATTTATTGAGTATCAAAAACCAACAAATCTTCAACTTGATCCAAATAAATCTGCAAGCAACCAAAATACACAATTTATACTTGCACAATCAAGGTAACCAGTAAAATTGGTATCATAGACCTTACCTTGTGTTTCGCACCCGAAATACTTACCATATCTGCTCCATGTACTCACCAGGGCTAAGATCAGGAACATCCAAGTAGAAGCAAATAATCATATTAATCTATCAAGAGCAAATAAATATGCGACGGAGATATCATATAGGATAACACAGAGCCTTTCAAAATATGTTCACACAAAACAACAGATTAACACTAAGTCAATCAATAGGCCAACACATATGCAACAAATGCATAAATGACCTCACGAAAAAGATCTCATCACACTATCACATCCCATTTCGTGTTGCTCACTCGTTCAGAACACATATCTCACCT
>CAIGRL010196062.1:0-12206 GCA_903798325.1 Fraxinus xanthoxyloides | reverse complement strand
TTTAAAAAAAAAAAAAACAAAACCACATAGAATTCTACTCATGAATTTGTGTATGATGGTGGCTTGATTATTTGTTTGTATGGTTTGGAAGTATTTAAGTGGATGGTTGTATTGTTGGATTTGAGAATGAAAAATGGTAGACCAAAGGAAAATGACTAATTCTGATACCAAATTGACGAGGAATGCAACAATTTGACAATGAACAATTGAAGAACGAGAAGAAAAAATGGACCCTAGAAGAAAAAGAAATTCGGGCAAGAGAAAATCAATTTATTTATATATTCAAGCATACTTATTACAATGAATAAACCTTATTTATATAGAGCAAAAAGATAAAATCAAAAGAATATCTAATAAACTTGAACTTTGTCAGATTAACAAAATCAATTTAATCTATCTAAACAAATATAATTTGAATCCATCTCTATTTTAAATTTCTATCCAAATTTTTATCTCTATCTCGATCGCCTCCCCTCTAGTAATGCCGATTGTATGCCCGTTATAATACATGAAATCTTTGCAGCACGTATCTAAATCAATCACATATCGGGACGACAAGATACTATAAAAGGACTAAAATGACAATCTATGTATCTTGCCTTGGTTCTCCTTAATCTAAAACATTTAAGGTGTATTTGATTGCAAGAATGAAACTTGCATGGAAATAAAATAAGTTGCCTAAAAGGCTAAAACTTATTTGCACGGAAATTGTCAATTAAATATGTTTGATTGACTTAAGTTTCAGTCTAGAAAATATACTTTTTCATAAATTGAGTTTTTTAGGAAGTGTGATTGCTTAGAAAATAAAGATCTACCCCCTTAATCAAAATGTTTCCCTTGTTTTTAAGGAAAATATGGTCACATGATCAACTTTTAAAAAATATTTTTCGTGGATAAAATGTCAATCAAATATAACTTGGGTGGAAAATGACATTTTTTCATGAAAAAGAAAGCCAATCAAACATACCCTTTGATTCCAAAGCACTTTTCAAAATTTAAACTTACAAATTATCCACCCCATAGTCTTAACAGCTCATCAATGAAAACAATATGGCTTAGAAGCTTCCACCACGGGAGCTTATGTTCAATATACCTTTTAACTTATCCATGACTACATTGAAGCCTTAATGCTTGTTCCAATTTTTTTAGAGAATGTGATTAAAAAGTGGAAAAATGTTGTGGACCCATAAAATATGTGGTTGAAATAATTTTAAAAAAATCCATCCTAAACAAGCCTCTAGTAATAGGAAATTCTCCAGTATTACTGTTCGTATTTCTCCGACTCTTTACAATTCCATCATGCACATCCTTAACCTCCGTTTGGTTTTGGTTTAAATAAAAATCAGATTTTTAATAAATTTTGATAAAAAAGCTGATGAAATATGTGGTTGAAAGTTGTGAGTTTCCATGAAATATGTGGTTAAAATTAATTGTTATTTTGACTTAGATTTTTATTTAATTTTTTAGCTTGAACCAAACAGGGGCTAATGTTATTTATATAACTATTAAAATACATTTACTCTAGCATCTACCATAGAATTTAAGTGGACGCCTATCATAAGGTTTGTAAATTAATAAAGACTATATGGTGAATATCTTTTCTTTGCTCTACATTTTACAATGATACTTTTTGAAAATTTGTCCTGATCAGTTTTTGTTTTCAGAAATAAATAGTTAATAGAAGTTTCCCATCATAGGGCATTCTTCTGTAGGTTTTATGATTCCATTTATGACAAAACACTAACAGTTACTTCCACTTCAATGATTTTATTATTTTCAAGAAAAAATAGCAATTACTTCCCTCATAGTAAATTATGTTAGTGATTTTGTAATTATCACTGTATTGTAAATTTTTTTTTTTATTATAATGGTCATTTTTAGTGTTATCTCTGAAATTTATTGGAAATTTTAGAGCCTGTAATTTTTTTGAACAATTATTTGGAAATAAATTATATAAGAATTCAATAAATGTACTACTGAAAATATAATGTAGTAGTGCATTGCATTTTTTATTTAGGAGAAATCACTAAGAAGTTGTATAGTCCCCTTTCGTTTCCGCAATTATTGGATTTTTTATGAGACAAAAACAAATTAACCTTTTTCAATGAACTTAGCCATTAAACTGTATATATACACATGCTAATAAAATGTAGTGATAAGAGTCAAGTCCAGTCTTACCCTTCTTTGGAATGACGTTTCATGATAAAATGTAGTCTATGCTGATACTCCTAATGAACTGTTCTTCACCAAAATCGTCTAATTTTTTTAGTGGACATGCCACTTGTTTTGCAGTATCCAAGAGTGTCAGAGGAGCGTGAACCTCTGTCATCTCACCATGAAACAGTTTCTGCTCTCTCTACAGGGCTTTTGGTTGATACTAATCTCGATACCTCAGTCCCGGACACTTACAGGCCACCTCCTGCACCGATACCTTATGATACACATGTAGCACGCCCTCATACTCCATCCCGGGACCGAGAAAGTTCTGGAAACAAGAGCGAACCGGCTGTGGAGACTACAAATGCAGAATCTGCTGAGCAAACTAACTCCGATAGCACTTTGGACATAAAAGTAAAAAACTCAGACTCTGATGAAAAGGCGCAATTGAATATTGAACTGGCAGCGTCAGATAAAGTAAAAAATGAAGACGATCTTGAGAAGTCCAGTGAACCTCTCGTTTCATCTTTACAGGATGAGGAAGATGTTTGTCCCATCTGTCTTGAAGGTGAGATGAATCAGTTACTCTCTTGCAACTACTGATTTACACTTCGTTGTGTTACCTTGTGTTTGGACTTGATATAAATCTTAACTTTTTCTCTCTCCCTACAGAATACGATACTGAGAATCCAAAACTCATCACAAAATGTGATCATCATTTTCACCTTGCTTGTATTCTTGAGTGGATGGAAAGAAGTGATACTTGTCCCGTGTGTGATCAGGTTTTCGAAAAGTTTTCAAGTCCTACTTCTGTTAGCTGATCTTTTGTTCATGTGACATGGTTCATTATGCCAACAGGATTATGAAGATGTTGTTTTCTTCAATGCAGGAAACGGTTTTCAGTCCTCCTATTGATCTGTAGCAGCTGGAATACTGTGATTCGGGTTATAGCTTTTGCAATTGGATTATGTGAAGATTTAAATGCATCGAAGCAGCTATAGGTTTGTTAATTTCTTCGTTGGAGACGCTTTTATTCCTTTTACTTGGTAGGGATGATTGGACAAATGTGAGTTTTGCACCAAGTTTGTGTTGGGTCATTATATTTGTACAAATTTCTTATATTTGGGATTCCAATTTAGTGTGGAACTGGTAGGGATCGATAGATCAAATGCATTTTTTGCCCGAGTTTGTGTATATACAGTCTTTATATTTGTACAAAATTCTTGGTTTCTCTTTCTGGATTCAAATTGCGTGTGGAGCGAATGCCATCTTACCCCTTGCTTTGTGTATGCATAGTCGTTACGATCGCGAAAAGTTTCATCATGGTCCCCAACCCGTTGCATGACGAGCAAGTTGGTTTTCAACCTTTTATTATACTTGCACAATTAATCTTCATTGATGGAAATAATCTATATTTCTGTCAAAATATTACGAGAGACACATATTCAACTTTATGGAAGTTTTGTTTTGTTCTTTTTAACTTGTGTTAATGCCCAGAAATTTGAAGTGAACCATGGTTCCATGGGAGCTACATGACGATTTAGCAAAAATTCGGAGAAATTGTGAGTTAAAGACTAACTCTGAAGCTATATTAAAAGGTTGAGGATCTATTTATTCCTTTTAGGTTGTGTTTGATTGCTAATATTTTTCATGAAAAATGTGTTTTTTCCATCTAAATTCTTACTTTTGTGCTATTTGATTGACGTTTTCTTTCCATGGAAATTATTTTCCTACTTTTGGTCATGTAATCATATTTTCCTCAAAATTAAGGATAATATTTTCTTTAGGGGGAGTATGATTGTATTTTTCTGGTAATTTACTCTCTCTCTCTCTCTCTCTCTCACACACACACACACCTATCTACTCCTTGTATATCTACCAATAAAAACTGGACAATTATAATATTTTCTAATTTTATAATTAAATTAATCAAATACATTTAATTAATAATTTGTATACAAATGAGTTCTAAGCGATTGAATTGTCCAGAATTTATTTCTTTAAGAGAACCATTTCCTTCAGTTCTAACACACGAAATTTTCTCTTTTCTGCATTCTGCTTCTGTCTGCCTTGCATACTGTTCTGCATACTGCATTCTGGTGGTGATATTGTTTTAGCACTAGTTCAATTCGTAGGAGTAAATTTGTTGTGCTTAGATGTTACTGATTAACCGTTATATCCTAGGAAGCTGACGCTTAAATTATACCTCAAGCACGAACGGTGAGTGAGCGGATCTGTTTTAAGGAAATTGTGTTCGTGGAGGCCNATTGAATTGTCCAGAATTTATTTCTTTAAGAGAACCATTTCCTTCAGTTTTAACACACGAAATTTTCTCTTTTCTGCATTCTGCTTCTGTCTGCCTTGCATACTGTTCTGCATACTGCATTCTGGTGGTGATATTGTTTTAGCACTAGTTCAATTCGTAGGAGTAAATTTGTTGTGCTTAGATGTTACTGATTAACCGTTATATCCTAGGAAGCTGACGCTTAAATTATACCTCAAGCACGAACGGTGAGTGAGCGGATCTGTTTTAAGGAAATTGTGTTCGTGGAGGCCTTGGTTTGGAAAAAATTTTTCTCGCTGCAATTTAATTTTCTTGTTTGTTATTTTACTGCAATTAACGAATTTCTTTCCTTTATTGTTTTCTATAAATTGTTTACCAAATTTGAACAAAAACATACAATTAGATTAAATTTGTATTTCAACCTTGTAGTTTATCTACTTCAATATTACAACAGAAAATGTTCTCTTTTGTCATTTTGAAAAATTGTTTTGAAAACACTCAAAACGCGTTTTGAAAATTTTGATTTGATTATAACTTAAAACACCCAAAACGATAAATTTGTTGTTTTGTGTTTCCTTTATAAATTTTTAACTTGTTTTCAAAAACACATTTTCGAAAATAGGAAAGAAAACGCGTTTTCATTATTTTGAAAAATCGAAAATAAAAAACAATTTAAAAATGGTAAAGAGAATAGACCCTTAATCTTTTTATGTCACAAATTGATGGTGCAACAAACCAATATTAGATGTTCTAAGCACATTCAACCAAATTCCCAACAAGCGCAACAAATAACACCACTAAGCATGAGCGCGTGCATGTACGCTCTTGAGAGAGATGGCTACAAACGAAGAAGTGTTACAAGAGCAAAGGATTATGTTACATGAGAGGGAAAAAAAAAATCAAGTTTAATGACCCCTCTGCAGTTGATTATCTATGTATATTACACATCTATAGTCGAAACTCCATAGTCCGCGATACTTGTAAAACTATTTTCCCGTATGTGATAGCTTGTTCTCGGCGAAAGCTTTATGCATTGTCCGGGATTCGGTAAGACAGCCTCTTCCACCACCAAATCGCCACTTCTTCCATATCTCTATTATTTGTTATTGGTGAAGCGCGTCATTTTCAGTAGTAGTGAATGCTGCATCTGTAAATATAGAAACGTAAAGTTAATGTATAAACTACAGAAAAAGCACGAACCTCAGTCATATACTACGTCAAATCAGCAGATTCCTTATTCTGTGTGCATGTAAGTAACTTCCAGCCAGGAATCGTAACTGCTTGACACCCAAAACTATCGCCTACTAATCCACACCCATTTTCGTCATCATCACTGTTAATATCATTTGGAGTTGCCCGGTTTTGGTAGCTTCTACGTTGGAGAAGGAAAACATTGAAGTAGTAGCCAACCAATTTCTCCCAAGTCTTGGTAGGTAAAAATCGGGAAGCATTAGTCCAGAATTTATTTCGGACTGCAGCATGTGCACCTTTTGCATCCTTGAATCTCTTTTCCTCTTCTTTCGTCCATGAAAGTGAAACCTCCTCCCCCATGCGATCAAATCGCCAATGGTAGAACAGCAAACCAAGTTCGCGCTTTAATTTATACCTCTTCTCAGCAATGTGAAACCTAACACATTCAACAGAATATGGAAATCGGCAATAACATTTATGCTGTCTTCCCATCGTAACAGGATCTGATTCAGCTATGGATTTGTTTCTACCATCTTCTGGGGGCCACATTTTTGTGCCTAACCACTTAGAATCACTCTTGAGGGGCAAACCAGTCCACTCAGGGACTCCGGCTTGAAAGAGAGGACCAATAGAAACTTGCTTCTCTGCTGGCATGCTGCAGGAATTGGGACCTTGTGAATCTAGAGTCGGTATCTCAATAGAGACCGCAACAGATTCTTTTGGGCTATTCCTAATTCCTGCCTTTTGACTGTTAACTTTACTTTTAGTGACTGTGGATGCTTTGCAACATGAACACAAGATAGATTTTGTCAAAGCAGCTCTTTTACTGCATCTTACTTTCTCTGAAGCTTGGTGGTCGAGATTGTCTTCATCATACATAGAAGGATGCATTCTAAGCTTCTTCTGTTGGCCCTGCTGTAGTCATGATAAGTTCAATAAGAACTTTAATGAATATGCCTATCAAATAATTCATGAATCAAATGGGATTAGATGATAAAAGAATAAAAAACTACATGTACCAGAAAGATCATTTGAAAAACAGTTTACAATAACTCTTAGATTTTTAGCTTCCCAACAGATGCACAAAATCATATATATAATTTATGACTAAAAAGAGAAATTCCAATTTCATGGGAATATTGAGCTCGTGATTGTAAAATTTTTAATCGTGATTTGAAGAGTTGTCTTCCTTTTTGCTGAAGAACTTGGTCACTGTTAAAAATGTTTCCCTCTTTGTCAAGATTAGTGGAGAAACAAATATAATCTTCATGTTACGGTTCAAAAACTCCTGCAAACCACAACAATAACTAGTTTGCTTGAGTAACAAGGGATAGGTGCACTTTAATGTCAGTTAGTTGATTGTCTCATTATGGCATTTATATTCTTCCAACTTTCACGTGTTGCAACTTAACCTAGGGATACTTTATCATAGGTACTCAAATGAGCAGATAATTTTTCCTTAGAAAATTTCACTCGTTGCATTCTAACTAGGGATGTCTCCAGATATTTAAGAGTTCAATGCAACACAAGTGCACGTACATATGCAGACACACAAAACAAGCTCCCGTCAAGTGGCTGAACTTCTTTGCCTGGGGATAAGAGACATGCATAAATTCACAAACCAACTAGGAAAATATCAGGTAGGAATCCTCGTGAGAATCGTAACAGTTGAATCTCAGTTGATTGACTGAATCTTCACTCAGCAATCAGTCAATCTGTCCAAGTGCTTAAACCCTCGAGTGGAAAGTTACTAACTCTTTCCGAAGTAATCTTATATATATATGTGTGTGTGTGTGTGTGTGTGTGTGTATTGCAACCAAATCGACACTTCCCATCCCCTGAATTCAAGAATTTCAAACCGCGTTGAATACCTTCAACAAATATATCCCAAAACTAAACTCTTATCACTTCTCTTTGGTAGTGTGACCTTTGCTCGTGTTGCAATCATCTTAGCAATTCTTGTCATCTGATGTCACTTCTCTAGAAAACAAGTCGTTTATTCCCAAACTTCTCTTCCTGAAGAGAATCCTAGGTAGTACAGTTCTGGGAAACCTTTTCACTTCATAAAAATGAGTAATCTTTTCCAGAGCCCATCCAGTCACTTTCTAATTTTTCATTGCTATTAACTATAATCAAAAGACGCACCCTGAGATCTAGGTATGTTCTTGGCAGCCTAGTAAAAAAGGGAAAGATAATGCATGTCATCATCCTCCTACCCTTGACTCAAATTCCAAGGCAATGGAATCAACAAGTACTCTTTATCATAGTTATTTCTTAAGGTCAGTTGATCCTTGAATCCACTGATCTTAGAAAAGGGAGTACACTTGTCATCCTATCTCAAAATACCTATCGTACAATAGACAATCAACTTCTCATAGAGCCTTTATCTCTCACCTATCAAGTGTGTAAACTCTTAAATTTGTGCAGGAAGCTCTGAAAATGCCAGCATGGACAGATGCAGTCCTAAAATAGACAAGGGCAGTTGGCAATCAATGACCAACCAAGGGGGAAGACTTAGGGGGTTGTGAAGGGGTGTTTACTGTCAAATACAAGGCTGATGGATAGTTGATAGATATAAGCGAGACTCAGTTGAAAAATTGTACACCTCGATTCATGGTATTGACTACCGGTTAACCTTTGTACCCGTGGAAAGAATGAACAGAAATTAGCGTGTAGTGCTACTTGCACTTGCAGCCAATTTGGATCTCTCCCCACCAACTTGATGTTAAGAATGCTCTTGAAGAGGAAGTGTACTAGCAACTGCCACCAGGTGTTGAGAAGATATGTGAAAGTCAGAAAGTATGTTGACCTAAAAACAAAAAAAAAAAATCCATTTTTGGTCCTATTCAGTTATCTAGTGCCTGGTTTAATAGATTTTCCCAAATCCATTCAAAGCTCATGATTCATAAAGCCAACTTGATTGCAGTATGTTCTCCAAGCACATAGCCGAGTGTAGGATCACTACCCTCATAGTGTAAGTAGATGCTAATATCTTGACTAGGAACAGTGAAGTGGAAACAAGAGAACTCAAGAAAATAATTGTTAAAGAATTTGGAATAAAGTAACTCGCCATTTGAAACGCTTTCTAGGTATGAATGAGGTTACTCAGTTCAGCAACAGAATTGAACTTTTAGGAAAAAAAAAAAAAAGAAAAAAAAGAACTCTCTTGATTTGTTACAATAAATGGGCTATGTTATGGTGCAAATAGGAGATGTTCCTATCGACCTCAATTGCAAAATTGGATAGTCCAAGATGCAAAAAGTATTCGACAAGTGTGGTGACAAACAGTGGTGGAGCCAGAACTTTAGTTTAAGGGGCATAATGGAAGGCAGCCATATACTACAACGGTCCACGTAACGACAGTTGATGCTCAAGTCATGCTTGATAAAGCTTAAATTATATTTTAAGTTGGTCAAACATAATTTTTAACTAAACACTTTAGGAACACAACTTTATTTCACTTCATCCAGAGATTCCATGGAACTCAAAACTTATAATCTGCAAGAATAAACCCACACTGAAAGCGGTATTGGAAGAAAATATAAAAGATGCGGCCTATAGGCTAATATAAAACCATAGAATTGATTTTGTATACAAGTAATTAAAAATTTTAATCTTTTCATTTTTTTAGTTCAAGTTACTGTCTACAAAGTAACTAATTTAGTAAAATTATTTGTTTTAGCATATTAATCTAGTCATAAATAAGCTTCCACTTGTCCTTATATGAAAACATTGATAGTCAATTTTCACCAACAAAATAATGAAGAAATGTAGCTACAAATATTCAAATAATAAATCTCCAAGATGCATTGCCAAACCCTAACCACTAGACTACAACCAGCTTGTTGTTATAAGATTGAAATTTTAATTTTTATTATAGTGGTTTTTTGAATTGAATAAATTACAAATAGTGAATTAGAAAACTTGGGGAGGCTACAATCCCCATAGTCCCCCTTGGCTCTGCCAGTCGTGACAAAGATTAGTAGGAAAACTGATTTATTTGTTATATAGTAGGCCATACACAGCAGTTTCAGTTAGATGCCTAGGGCCCATTTGGCAGGGCTTTTGAAAAGGCAAAAGTTGCTTCTAAGACTAAAAAACTTCTTTTGAACATGTTTGGAAAATTTCTATAAGTGCTTTGTGTGACTAGCAGGGCTTTTCATAGAATGCTAGCCTAAGGTAGCTTCCATAGGAAGCCACTCTTCAAGAAGTAGAAGCGAAAGTAGAACTCTTGCCAAACTGGAAGCTACTCTTCAAGAAGCAGAAGCGAAAGTAGAACTCCTGCCAAACAGGAAACGGTCCCTAATTTACATTTCATCAATCCTAATAAATAAGCAGCTGGATGACATATTGGCAGAAGGACTTCCTATACCTGCTTTCGAGTCCTTAACTGACATCTTCAGACTAACTTGAGTTAGTATTGAAACATTCATTATTAAGGATTGATGTCCATGAGTTGCTCCTAAATTTGTGGGAATATTTTAGGTTTCAAAGCTTTATTTCCTCCATTCTCTATGTATTTTAAGAGTGATTTTGTAGTATATTAAGTAGGAAGCAAATGATACGAGTTTTAAGAATGCTTTTTATTTCCTTTTTTATTCTACCACAATTTATACCACTGTACTACTTTGTCAGCTCAAGACTGAATTGGTCTTTCATATTTCTGCTCTCAAATACACGTGAGCTGAAGTGTATGCCGAACTTTAGGAAGGACACTATATCAATAAGACAATGAGGGATCCCATGCTATTTGTTCAAATTAAGGTATTATAAATGATAAAGAAGAATGACGAGAGATGCCCTCTGCATTAAGAACATTAAAGCAGAACCAGCAAACAAATACACAATTAAACAACCAGAAGATGAAGAAATAATAAACTAACTACAAAATCAATTTTGAGTTACGAATGAAGCCAAAAAAGAAGAAATAATAAATTCATGAAAACTTCACTTTCATGTTAACAATGACAAGTGCAGGAAATTACTGTGAAAGATATGATAAGAAATCTAATGCTACAAGTAAAAGAATTTCCATAAATGAAAATCACGAAAGCTAACTGTAACAAAATTCCTTTTACCTGCTGGACAGATTCATCTGTATTTATATCAACGTGCCTTTTTACCAACAGCGCCTCATGAACTAGCAGAGCCTGGAACCACAACTCTTGATTACCTTGATCCTTCCACTTGGAAGACTCGGGTATCTTCCCAATTGCAGGATCATCAGAATGTTTCGCAACGTGGATGAGCCAATTTAACATTGCCAACACAGGTTGAGATTCTCGTTTCCTCTTCCGAGAATCAAAAACCGTCCCAGTGACACTGCCGGCTGACATCACAGCATCTTTGTCATTTTGAGCACTCAATCTTCCAACATCCTCATTAATGTTACATGAAAGAACCTGCATATTATAAACGACTTTCTCAACCACTTTCTTAGCTGATGCCAGGATACCATTATTGTCTAAGGCAGAGAATTTTTTATACTCATCATCAGCATCTTTTTCTGTGTTTTTACGTACTTTTTCAATGACTTTCTCAACAACTTTCTTGGCCGATATCATGATGTTAGCATCATCTATAAGACAAGAATTTCCATATTCGTCATCAATTTGTCCTTTTGGAACCCCATGTACTTCATTGACAACCTTTCTGACAATCCTCTTGGCTGCTGCAGCGAAATCATAATTAAAGCTTCTATCTGAATCATCATGCATTTCACAAATGACGTTTTCAACAACCCTCCGGGCTGAGGGTGGAAGATTTTGGTCATCATTATTGCAATTTTTTTGGTCTTCAACATGACAGAAATGTTCCTTAACATCCACCCTATCAGTTATTCTTCCTATCTCCAAAGAACGTAATTCGCTTATACTGTTATCGAGATTGATGTCCTTTCCATTTTTAACATCATTTTCTAGCTCTTCTTGTCTATCCGATGACAAAAGACAGAACCTAGTCTTCAACTCCTGGGACAATAATTCTAATTTCTGAACAACGCCATTCTCCTCACCCTCCATATGCCTAAAGAAAAAAACCTGTCGCAACCATTGATCCAACTCATTCAGATACTTCATATAAATCAACTTAAGGGACGGAATTGATTCACATTTCAATCCACATTCCTCCACAACAAAGCTCCAGAAGTTATTCCTCGAAACAGTATCGTACCCACCTATTTTCCAAACTACCCAGAAGAGCTTAAACAAATCAATTGCTCGTCCATCACCGCACAAAGCCGGAAGGGGCCTAATGCATTTGCTGACAGACTTTTCTCTCATATAAGCCACAAGTAGTTGATCAAACAAGCTCCTTAGCCTCTCCTTACATACATCAAACCTAAAATCCTCAATTGGAAAATCGTCAAAACCAAATCCAACTTTTCCTTTACTATTTTCAACTTCATGCAACAATGAACCATCTCTCAAATTTGAACATCCTTCCATTAACCTCAAAATTTTCCCCCCTTTTGACAAAATCTCTGGGTTGTTTTCTTTTAATTTTTCTTCTTTTCAGGGGATTGAATTATTGCACCAAAGAACAAAAATCTACATCAACTAAAAAAAAAAAAAAA